>PVKC010010073.1:0-25970 GCA_004027635.1 Crocidura indochinensis
CTCATTTCTTTTTTTTTTGGTTTTTGGGTCACTCCCAGCAGTGCTCAGGGGTTACTCCTGGCTCCATGCTCAGAAATTGCTCCTGGCAGGCATGGGGGACCATATGGGGCACCAGGATTCGAACCGATGACCTTTTGCATGAAAGGCAAACGCCCTACCTCCATGCATGATACTCATTTCTGACTTATTCTTGACCATGTTTTTCTTTGTAGATTATAGCTTTTTTCTTTAAGTGATAACATTGTAAAACTAGTGAATTGGAACATCTCAAGAAAGATGTTTTATGGTGGAGAGGAATCTAGTTCTCGACAAGCAAAACATCAAATACAAATTTAAAAAAAAATTTAGTAATCAGACAGACTAGATCTACGCACATCATGCTGTAGGTAGGCATCAAGTCTGCTAATTCTTGTCCCTTTTGGTTGCAACCCAGCTGCTGTCTCAACCAGTCTCCTCTTCTTATTAGTGGTTTACACTGGTGTTTTGGTTTCATGATGATTAAAGAAATGCAAAAAAAAAAACCTGCCCCCTTTTTATTATTATATTAGTATATAAAATAAAGCAATTTTGTGAATCAAGGAGTGGTGTCTCCTTTAAGTTCATTGTCATATCAAGAAATCATACTACTTATAACATTAAAGCATTAGGTGTTTAAAATGTAGATGAGACCATCTATATAAAAAAATAAATTTGAAGAATAAGGTTACTTATGAAGACTAAAGGCATTTAAAAACTACATGTTCTTACAACAATTTGTTCTATTCTGTTTTTTTTTTCTTCTTTCTGTAAAATAGTTATTCCTCCCCCGGTCCCCACACAACAGATTTGTAATGTAAGAATAGAATCATGGTGCAGCCTGCAACTCCCAGAGGTAAAACACACAGTACTAGACTTCCATCTGTAGATTTTACTTTTCAGATTTCCTGTCATTTTCTTAAATTCAAATTTAAGATGATTTTAAGCTTTCAAGAATGGTGCTTCTGTTGGACTCTTTCCTTACATGATTTCGTGTTAACTAGTTATATTTGGTGTTTTAACTATATATTTTGTTGGGTGCAGTTATTCCTTGATTTTTTTTTTTTTTTTTTGCTTTCACATGTACTACAACTTGGCAATGTTTTGTTGTCTTTAGTTTTAATTGTTTGATTTGGTTCTTCTTGATAAAATTTGTTACAGTCTATTACTCTTGAATTTTCTTCTTTCTTTTTTTTTTCTTTGATGGACATTCAATAATGTTTTTTCTATTGAATAAATTTCTAAAATTAGTTCTGAATTGGGGCCGGAGTGGTGGTGCAGAGGTAGAGTGTTTGCCTTGCTTGCAGCTAACCTAGGACGGACCCTGGTTCAATCCCCAGGCATCCCATATAGTCCCCCAAGCCAGGAGTGATTTCTGAGCGCATACCCAGGAGTAACCTCTGAATGTCACTGAGTGTGGCCCAAAAACCCAAACCCAAAACCCAAAAAAAAGTTCTAAATCGGATTTTTTTTTTTTTTGGTGGGGAGAGGACACATCCTGAGACACTCAGGGGTTACTCCTGTCTATGCAATCAGAAATTATTCCTGGCTTGGGGGACCATATGGAACCCTAGGGGATCAAACCGTAGTCTGTTCTATGCTAGAACATGCAAGACAGATGTCTTACGGCTTGTGCCACTACTCCGTCCCCATGAATTGGATATTTTTAGATAACTAAATATACCTCAAAATTATTCAAAATCAAAGAAGGCTACCTTACCTGTAGGGATTCATGATATAATTTAATATTTATAAATGCATGCTTGACATTAAACTTGGATTTGAAAGCTTTGACTTAGGATATAACTTTACTGAGAACATAATAGCCATATCAAATATTTAAGTTTGTTGAATTACTGATGAACTCTTATTCCAGTACAGAGATTCATACAGTTATTTGACCTGTTGTCCCCATTTCAGAAAAATAAAATACTTGTGCTCTTTTCGAAGTCTACCTTCCTTAAGCAAACAAAATGCTGCTCAATTGCACCTAAAAATGTTTTTATTCCCCCAAAGATCATTGCCTCCCGACCCTTTAGGATAATTCCTAGAAGGATCCCCTTCCTGGAAATTGGCACCTGTCTTTTACAGAAACATAAATTACTTGCATAAAATCAAAAGTTATATTGTGTTATAGCATTTATTTTTTTATGTTTTTAAACATGTGGTGTTATGAAGGTATTTTAAATAAATTAAAAATAAGTTGCTTCCACTAAGTTTGAAAAAGAGATAGTAAGTACTATTATATTGATGTTCATTACCTATAGAAGTTGCTCTGGGAAAATATTAGATGGTTTATTATTAGAATTTTGATTATTTTCACTTGTCTTAAGTTTCTAGAATTAAAATGATTATTTGTTGAGACAAGAATATGAAACATATACTGTTGTTTTTTGTTTATTTTGGTTTGGTTTTTGTTGTTGTTGTTGTTGTTTGTTTTTGGGTCACACCCGACAGCGCTCAAAACCACTTCTGGCTCTACACTCAGAAATTGCTCCTGGCAGGCTCGGGGGATCACATGGGATGCCGGGATTAGAACAACTGTCCTTCTGCATGCAAGGCAAACGTCTTACCTCCATGCTATCTCTCCAGCCCTTATACTGGTGTTTTTGATGTTCACTAAACCTTTAAGTTAACATGTAAGCTTAATTTCTCAGTCTTATCATAGTTCTCTAAATTCCTAACATTTTAATTATGCCATCAGCAATAAATATCATAAGTTATGTTTTAAAGATATAATATTCTTGAAATGTCTGTTTTCACAGCTTTTTGTATAAATAGGAAGATTTGTCCCTTGTACTTTAATCTAGTCTTTACTCTTGTATGTGATGATATTATAACTATTGCTTTTGTTAGCAAAGGACAGTTTTATTACTTACTTAATTGTACATTCTGTGCATCAGATAGTACTTATATTCTAAGGATTGCCCCTATAGAGTTTGCTATTCAGTAAAAGATAGAAGTACATTTTTTTATTGTTAGGAAATTTATTTGGAATGTTGGGAAAATAATTAGTGAAAGGGAAACCTAATATGTTAGGCAAAGTGTTGGTGGTGGTAAGAATTATTGGAGCGGGGGCCGGGCGGTGGTGCTGGAGCTAAGGTGCCTGCGCTAACCTAGGATGGACCGCGGTTTGATTCCCCCGGTTCCCCATATGGTCCCCCGTGCCTGCCAGGAGTGACTTCTGAGCGAATAGCCAGGAGTAACCCCTGAGCGTCACCGAGTGTGGCCCAAAAACCAAAAAAAGAAAAAAAAAAAGAATTATTGGAGCATTGACAAAGCAGCAAAGTTGTAGAATCCATTGTTCAGAGATAATAGTAGTGAGATTTGATGAGAGTAGTACGTATGGCAGGCAGTTTGGACAAATTGAATGGATTACTCACCAAATTGAAGGTCCAGGAAAGATCTTTTAATGATGGATAATACATGTATTTTGAGACATTTAAAATTTGTGGGACTTGCTAGACATCTAGGTATAGTATCTAATAGAGAACTGTATATGGTATTTGAAATCAATGAGAAAGAAAGGGCAAATGGGGGCCGGAGAAATAACACAGCGGCGTTTGCCTTACAAGCAGCTGACCCAGGACCTAAGGTGGTTGGTTCGATTCCTGGCGTCCCATATGGCCCCCGTGCCTGCTAGGAGTGATTTCTGACCAGATAGCCAGGAGTACCCCCTGAAAACTGCCGGGACTGGCCCCAAAACAAAACCAAACCAAAAAAAAAAAAGGAAAGGGCAAATGATACAGATTTGAAGGTTGCCACGTATAGGTGCAGAGTTGGATTACCAAAGGAGGTGGAAGTAGGTCTGATCTCTGAGGAAATCCCAATGCATAAAGAATGAGTGTGGAAACAGAGGACTACAAAGATGACTGTAGGGAACACTAGGGATCCAGGAAGGAATACTACAATGGAATTAAGAAAAAGGAGGCCTTTAAAACCTAGAGCAGGGAACTTTGAAATGGATAAGCACTTACATTTATCAAGCAAAGTAATAAAACATTTTGTAGGAGAGGGTTATGAGTAAGATTAAAAGGAAGTTTTGGAAATTTATTTTGGAAATTCTACATTTTGAAACTAAATTACAAAATAGAGAAATAAGTGTGAATATAGCTTAGGTTTTGCAGCCAGAGAGTTTTAGCATAATGGGTAGGACATTTACTTTGCATGCAGCTGACCCTGGTTTGATTTCTAGCATCACATATGGTTTCCCAGGCCCACCAGGAATGACCCCTGTGATAATAACCAGGAATTATTCCTGAACCCTGGCAACCAAAATAAAGTGGGTTTTATTTATTTATTCATTTAATTTTAATATTTTGGTGTTTTGGGCTATACCTGGCGGGATTCAGGGGTTACTCCTGACTCTGCTCTTGGAAATCGCTCCAGGCTCGGGGGACCATATGGGATGCCGGGGATCAAACCCATTTCCATCCTAGGTCAGTAGCTTGCAAGACAAATATCCTACCACTGTGCTACTCTAGCCCCATAAAGAGGATTTTAATCAAAACTCTACCATTTTCTAGGAGGTTCAATTTTAGATAATAGTATATGTCTATTGACAGGATTTAATGATAAAATATCTTTCAAGTAATGCTGGATAGACAATCATTGTGAGTGTGTGTATATGTGATAGGTTGAAAGCCCTGCATATAACTGAGTATCCTGATTAAGTCAGAAAGGGTTTACCATCTTGATATGTTTATTATCTTTGTGTAATAAATTATGCTCAAAAGTTAAAAGTTTGAAACAAGCCTGTATTAAGTTATATTGTTTCTGAGGATTTAATCATATTTCCTAAAATTTATGAATATCTTACATCATGGCAAAGGAGAATTTAAAATCTAATGTTATGATTTTTGAGATGGAAGAGATTATTTTGGATTATCTGCATGCTCATTATACATGAGCCATTAAAAATGTAGAACCTTTCCTGACTGAAGTCAAGAGATGAATTTGATTAGAAAGAAGGGACTTCAGATAGTTTCTATGTGAGATGGAGGAAAGGGATGAGTCAAGGGATGTGGGCAGGTTATAGCAGATGACAGTGATCACAGAAGCACAAATCCCCGGAGAACAGCAAGGAACTGAATTCTGCCCAGACCTAAAGAACTGAAGTCAATTTGTAGTCGTATTCTTCTGGAAATAATGCGGATATTAATTTGAACTTCTAACATCCAGAACACAGAAAATGAATTGTGCCTACTATTCTCACCAGCAGAACCAAGAGATAGTAAGTTGTAATATTGAAGTCCACAATTTGTAACTTTATTGCAACAGTAGATAAAAGTGAAAAAAAAAAAAAAAAAGCTCAGAAGCAGTTTATCTGGGTGATTCTGACTTGGAGTCATCCATGAGATTACAGAGAAGATGTAGTCATTTGGAGGGTTGACCTCATATCATTGTTCACTCACTAATTGCTGGCAGCCTTTGAGTTCTCACTATGTGATCTTCCTTAGGCCATTTACATCCATCACAAAACAAAAGTCATAGCAAAAGAACTGATTTCTCCTATTTCAAGTGATGGGAGACCGATGAGAAAAGAATGAAACATATGAATTCATAAGATATAAGCTACATGTGTCCTGAGATTTGATCTCCTGAGATCAGAGAGAATATTTTACATTCAGGTTTGATCTATAAATGGTGCCCTGAGCACTGCAAGGCGTGACCCATAAATTAAAAATACAACAACAGGGACTGGAGAGTTAGCATGGAGGTAGGGCATTTGCCTTATTCTCAGAAGAACCGTGGTTCGAAACCAGGCATCCCATATGGTCCCCATGCCTGCCAGGAGAGATTGAGCCTTTAAAGTTTTCTGTGTCCTGATAATTTGAGTATTGGAGTGGGTGAATTAAGGGAAGTATAAAAATAGCTTGACTCTGGTGAGTATTCTAAAAAGAAGTTACTAATGTGCTCTGAAGGTTCAAATGACACTGTCCCACTTGAACCATCTGAATTGTTTCATTGAAATTTGGTGGGAGGTTCCTGCAGACTTCTTAGCAGGGGTCTCAAACTTGCGCCTGCGGGCAGCAAATGGCCCTAAGTACAACATTTTGTGGCCCTGCCCTAGAGGAATCTCTTTTTGTTTTGTTTTGTTTTAGTTGTTTGGGTCACACACCCCCCCCCCCAATGTTCAAGACTTACTACTGACTTTGCACTCAAGGATCACCCCAACTTTGCCTCCCAGCTAAATTGAGTTTGAGACCCCTGTCTTACAGGGATATCTACCTGAATCTGCTGTGAATGGTCTTTTATTATAGGCCTTATTTTTACTCTAATCTGGAAGAAAGTAAAGAATATCTGAAATATATAATGATCACATTTTGGGTATAAGAATGTAGGAGTTATTTTTATTTGTTTGTTTGTTTGTTTATTTTTGGTTTTTGGATTACACCAGGCAGCGTTCAGGGGTTAGCACAGGGGTTATTCATGGCTCTATGTTCAGAAATCGCTCCTGGCAGGCTTGGGGGTCCATATGGGATGCTGGAATTCAACCACCGTTCTTCTGCATGCAAGGCAAAAATGCCTTACCTCCATAATATCTCTCCAGCCCCAGGAGTTATTTTTAAAAGTATATTTTAGAGTATTGGATACAGTTGTAAATGGGCAATTAAAAGTATATTTACTTTATTCGGTTAGCTTTTTGCTTTAAAAATTCTAAATCTTTTTCCTATGTAACTTCTTATGTCCAGGGGAACATACCAGTGTCCGTCCTGGGTCAGCCGTGTGCAAGGCAAACGCCCTATCGCTGCATCACCGCTTCGGCCCCCATATGTGTTACTTTTGTTTTCAATTATTATTGCTAAAATTGTTGATGGGGTATCCTTGAATAATTTAAAGCTGAATAATTTAGAAAACATTTAAATTAAAGTGTTATTAATCTGCTCTCACATGTGACCAGCTAGTTTACTAACAGTGGGAGGATTTTGTATATTTTGTATATTGACTAGATTAGATATTAGTATAACATAGATATATTTGAAGATCTAAAAGGACAATAGAGATATGCTAATTTATTATCCTGGTTTTGAAAATTAAGAATAAGGTCCAGACAACTGAATACTAATATTTAGTAAAGGAGTGAGTTTATCCTGTATAGGTCTTTATTATAGGTTAGTGTTAGGATTGTTTGAATCAAATTTCTAGCTTACTTTTTGTTAAGGTATCTAAGTCTGAATTATTAATTTGTAGGGAATTTGCAGACTCCTACAGATTATTGATCAGGTCACTATTTCCCTTGCTTCCTGCCCCCCAGTTTTAGATCTCATTTATATTTCACAGAGGACACTAAAGCATGTGTGAAATATATAATGTTAATTTAGCTGTGGCAGAGATGCTGAATGGGATGGTTAGGAATATAATTATACCAATTGGTATATCTTCTTCAGGATCTATAAATATGTTCCCATGAAAGAGGGCGTGATTAAATCTATCACAAAATGAGACTCAAATTTTTTTAGAAAGACTATTTTTGAACTATCAAAAGAGTCAATTACATTTCCAGTTTTTAATTAGCAAGATACATTTAACTCCTGTTATATCACTCTAATTAGTGAGGTCATTTTGGTCAGAAGTAATATTATTTAACACACTTATTAATATCTAATTTGCATACCACATAATTTTCCTAAAGCATACAATTCATTGTGATTTGGTACATTCATTGGACTTTGTAGTCATAGCCATAATCTACTTTTGGGACATTTTTATTATTCCCAAGAGGAATAATAATAAATACTAATAAAAGGGTCCTTGCTGAGCCTCCCTACCCAAGTTATGCAGTCATGGCAATCTCTAGTTTACTGTTTACAGTCATAAATTTGTCTGTTCTTCATAATATATCTGATCCTTTAAAGTGATCCTTTATGAGTGACTTTTCATGTTTATGTTTTGACAGCTCATCTGTGTTGTAGATGTTCATTTTATTTTGTTGCTAGATAATACTTTAAATATGACCATCAGATTTTGTCTGTTAATTATCTGATGGAAAATTTAAGTTATTTGGCAAAATCTTGTGGCTTGCACTATCTGAGGATTTAAGAAAATTTAATGCACTTAAATGTATCAACACTTTTTTTTGGACCTGCAGTAAAGAGAAATATCTTAATTATATCTAGATTAAATTCTTAGTTCCCCCACTCCTAACTGGTAATGCTCATGTCTGTGCTTACTCCAGGCCCTGCAGCAGGTCACTCAAAGTGGTCCTCAGGCTACCACTAGGGATTGAACCCAGATTGACTGTATGCAAGGCAAGTGTCATTTCTGTAAGGTGTACATTTAGTCTCTTAAGCTCCTGGAAATCTAAACTTTTTCTTGTTGTTGTTTTGTTTTTTTGAGCCACACCCAGTGATGCTCAGGCTATGCACATAGAAATCGCTCCTGGCTTGGGGGACCATATGGGTCTCTTGGGAATCAAACTGTGGTCTGTCCTAGGCTAGCACCGGTAAGGCAGACACCTTACTGCTCCATGCCACTGCTCCGGCCCCATGGAAACCTAAATTTTAAGGGTGTAATAAGCATTTTTAAAACTTGAAAAGAGATTAAGTAGTATGATCCAATTTGTTAAACTAGGGAAGCATCATTCAATATCAGGGTTTTATTATTGTATTCTATGAAATTCTCGATTTATATACATTTTTTTCCTTCTTTCTGTTTTTGATTTTGTGTTATACTGGCAATGCTAAGGAGTTATTCCTAGCTTTGAACTAAAGAATTACTCCAGGAACCATATGTAATGCCAGGGATTGAACCTGGGTCACCTCTGTGCAAGACAATCCCCCTACCCTATTGAACTATTGCTCTGACCCCTTGATACTGTTCTTTCTTTTCTTTTTTGATTTTTTTCTAAATTTTATGCAAAAAAGGGGGAGAGTAAGCATTAAGAAGTCCATCAAGAGTAATTATCACAGTATTCAATTGGACAGAGATAACAAGAACCCAGCTCAGTTTGTAATGCCATAGTTCCCCACTAGACAAGTTTTACTCATTATGAAAGCTTTGACTTCTTTTTCAAAACTTTATAGTGGGGATACTGTTGGTTCTTTTTTTTTTTTTTTGACCACACCCGGTGATGCTCAGGGCCTACTTCTAGCTTTGCTCAGGAGCCTTCCTGCCATGCTGAGGGGACCATGTGGGATGCTGGTGTCCGAACTCAGGGCGAGTGCATGCAAGGCAAACGACCTACCTGCTGTTCTATCGCTCTGGCCCCGATACTGTTCATTCTTTTTTTGGTTTTTAGGTCACACCCGGCAGTGCTCAGGGGTTACTCCTGGCTCCATGCTCAGAAATTGCTCCTGGAAGGCACAGGGGTCCATGCTATCTCCCAGGTCCCGATACTGTTCATCTTTAAAGCATTTTAATTCTAAATTATTATTTCTTTTGGCAGTAAATTCCTCTTAATTTTTTTTTTTTTTTTGGGTCACACCCGGCAGCGCTCAGGGGTTACTCCTGGCTCCGTGCTCAGAAATTGCTCCTGGCAGGCACGGAAGGACCATATGGGGCACCAGGATTCGAACCGATGACCTTTTGCATGAAAGGCAAACGCCTTACCTCCATGCTATCTCCCGGACCCCTAATTTTAAGAAGAAATTGATTTACATAGAGGAGATAAAGAAGGGGAGAACTCATTACTAGGATATTTATGGCATAGCTGTGTGAACAGAGACAGTATCATTGCCATGTTTTGGTTAGAAGTATACTTTGAGTTTAAGTATTAAATATATACATACTATAAAATTTTTTGCAATAACTACAAATTATTTGTAATATTTTCTTTCATATTCTGCTTTTTTCTTCTCATAGACTGGATATATAGTCCTTGAAAATTGAATAGGATTAATTTACGCACACAAACATATATAAATTGCTGCATGTATTCAGTCCATTATCATGATTTGAGTTACAGTTAATTTTACTAAATTGAGAGTTTTCTAGAGGCTTTTTTTTGGCTACACCTGGTGGTGCTCAGGATCACTCTTGGCTCTGTACTCAGCAATGACTCCTCTCGGGCTTGGGGGACTATTTGAGATGCCAGAATCAAAGCAAATGCCCTACCCATTGAACTATTGTTCCAGCCCCTATAGGTTTATATTTTGAGGAATATTTAATTTTTAACTTTTATTACATTTTAAAAAAGATCTCTTACAATATCGGTCTGTGATGAAATTTTAAGCATTTTTCAGTGAAGTGAGTAACTTCGGGCAATGGAGGAAAATTTTAAGATTAGTCATTAAAATTGAGCACATATGGTCTAAGTAAATGTCAGAAGAAATACAAGTAATATGCTGTGAAAAATCAGAAGATAGATAAGTTATTTACAGTTTGGGAGAAGAGAAAAGATGGTATATGTAGTCAAGTTAGGATTTTGTTAGGAATTTAGAAATTGGAAAGATTGACACATTGTGAACTAGAAGGGAGTAATTTAGCATTGTAGTTTGACTAAATTGTAAACTGTGGATTAAAGGATTGAATGCTTTCCTTTATTTCTTCATCCTCTTTAAAATTCACTGAATAATAGTAAAGCAGGAAAATGGTATAAGCCCATAAGGACAAAGAATGAAGGAATAGATACAGTAGATTAGAGAAATTAACTGAATTTTTCAATATGCAAAGTATGTAGATGAATATAAGATTAGAAACACAAATATTTGCATAGGGGTGAGCTAAAAGTAGCACACAACCCAGAGAATTCTGGGAAGGGTCAGAATTAGAAGCATCACAGTCTCTTGAAGATGAACTAAGGAATGGAACTAAAAGAGATATTTAGAATTTCCTCCGAGCTGTTAGTCTTTGGCAGAGAAGTTTAGTGTTGAAAATGGTTAATAGTCTCTTTATTAGCAACTGAACACTTCCTTTGACTTATTCTGCTGATCATTTGAATATAACAGGACAGACCAGGCAAAAATAGACCACTCCTCTAAAATCTAGGGATAATAAAGAAAAATACAGCATTTTGCCAATTCCTTGAAGTTGAATTTAATAACATCCCTCTCCAAGCCTTGTGTTTTCCCTTTTTTGTCTTTTTAGAATTTGCTGTATACGGTGAATGTCCTCTGAAATTGGGTAGTTTAAAACTATAATCTTAGAGGGTTAGGGAGTAGCTTAAAATGCTAGTTCACATTTTTTTGCATGTGGGATGCTCTGATTTGATCCACAGCACTATATGGTCCCAGGAGCATTGCCTGTGTTCAGTGATCCCACTGCCACATGGGTATGGTTCCTTTTGCTACCCTGATTGAGAAAAACATTTTAACCTCACTAGAAACTTAAAGCTATTATAGGCTTATTTTATTTTATTTATTTATTTATTCTGGTTTTTCGGGCCACATCTGTTTGATGCGCAGGGGTTACTCCTGGTTAAGTGCTCAGAAATTTCCCCTGGCTTGAGGGGACCATATGGGGCACCCGGGGATTGAACCGAGGTCCTTCCTTGACTAGCACTTGCAAGGCAGACATCTTACCTCTAGCGCCACCTCGCCGGCCCCAGGCTTATTTCTCATGCTAACTACCATGAGTATATTTTACTCACTTTTTAGTGTGTGTGTGTGTGTGTGTGTGTGTCTGTGTGTGTGTGTGTGCATGACAGTGTATGTGTGTCCAATACAGAAACTACCATTTTCTTGTCTAATTAATAGGGAAACTACCTATTTTCTTTGCTTCATACTGTGCATACACTCTACTGCTTTTGTAGGGAAGAACTAAAATTGGACAATCTTGTATAAGCTGGATGTTTTCATTCTTTTATTGATTTTTACTTTAAAAGAGATAAAATTTGATATGCTTGAGAATTGATCTTTTGGTAACTCATTCAAGCAAGTAGTTTTTGAAGTTCTCTGTTATTTTTAGTACCAAGTTGTTGCTCTTGATAAATTTTTGAAATGTTTTATGAAATAGTTAATAAGTAAATACATTTGTGGTGATATTTACTGACAAAGAGAACACCAAAGCAGCATGACTTTTATAGGAGCAATGGCAATTCAGTTTGGACATACTAATTTCCTCTTAGGTGCCATGAGAGAATGTGAGTTAGAGCATTCCTGGGAGAAATTGGGGCTATGAATATAAATTTGAAATCACTTATTTATGCATGATAATGACCCCAGAAATTGAGCTCTTTCCCAGTAAAGTCATGAATGTCCACTGTCCATCACTTCTCCCTTTAATTGTTCATCTAACCAAATGGATTTCTCTCTTTTTTTTTTTTTTGGTTTTTGGGTCACACCCAGCAGTGCTCAGGGGTTACTCCTGGCTCCATGCTCAGAAATTGCTCCTGGCAGGCACGGGGGACCATATGGGGCACCGGGATTCGAACCGATGACCTTTTGCATGAAAGGCAAACGCCTTACCTCCATGCTATCTCCCGGGCCCCGGATTTCTCTCTTTTCCATCTCTTTCCCCTCCATTTTCTAGAGTATTTTCTTATTCCTTGGCTCATGAGCTTGTATCACATTACCTTTTTCTCTCCGTTGCTTCTACTCTTACAGTACTTTTCTCTGTAATCAAATGTTTCTCTGCCCCTCCTTTTCATAAAGTTATCTGTGATTGCATTGAATCCAGCTGTATAAACCAAGATTATTTGCCCCACCTCAAGGGCTTTCATTTATTTATCACATGTGCAGTCTCTTTTACATTTTGGGGTGGGGACACACCTGATGACGCTCAGGGGTTACTCCTGGCTATGCACTGAGAAATTGCTCCTGGGTTGGAGAACCATATGGGACATTGGGGCATCCATTCTAGGCTCACTCTGGCAAGGCAGACACTTTATTGCTAGCCACACTGCTCTGGCCCGCGATCTCTTTTAAAGAAACATATTCAGAAGTTTTGAGGATTAGGCTATGGAAAATATAATTTTTTGAGTACCATTGATGGCAAACACTTTTTACATTGATCAATAGATTCAACATAGTTCCTATCAAGAACCTAACTGGTATATTTTTTTGAAATGGGCATGACAATCCTAAATAATATGAAATGTCAGTGACCCAGGATAACTAAAATATTGAGAAAAGAGCAAAGTAATGCACCAAATTTCTTGATTACAAAAACTCTACTGTAAGACATTTGTAATTAAGACAGCTTGGTACTGGTGTAAGGATAGCCATATAAATCAGTGGAATAGAATTAAGAATTCAGAAATAACCCCTCGCATTTATACTAAAATAACTGCTTTATCAAAGGTGTGAAGACAATTAAATGAATACTTTTTCTTCAACAAATGCTGTTATAAAAAGTGGATATTCACATGCAAATGAATGTATTTTCACCTCTTACAGATGCTAGAAAAAGGACCTCAATATGTATCTTTGATCTAACTTAACAGCTATAAACAAAAGCTCCTAGAATGAAATATGAGTGTAACTTTTTGAACTTAACTTATTAGATATAAAACAAGAAGGATTTGAAAAAAGAAAATAAATGTATTTCATCCATATTAAAAGAATTTGTCTAAATATATTGAATTACTAAATTGTGTACTTGAAACTTCAATAATGTTACATTAATTTTATTTCAATAAATTAAAAGGACACCAGAAAGTAAAGACAGTCCACAAAATGTGATCGTTGTAAAATATTTGTAAATTTGAAAAGTTATCTGTAGACTATGTAAACATTCTTAAAATTCAAAAATAAAAATGTCATGGAACCTAAAAACTGGACTAAAATACTTGATTTTCCCAAGTAAGGTACAGAAATGACCAATAGCACATGAAAATATGCTCATTTGGCATTAGGGAAATGCAAATAAAAACCACAATGACATGCAACCTTACTCAGATAAGAATGTCTAAAGTTAGTGCCAGGGAGATAGCTCAGCAAACTAAGTGCTTACTTTGCATGTAGGATAACTGGGTTAGATCCCTGTCTCTGCAGAGTCCCTTCAAAATCTCTGGGTAGGGCTCCCAAACAAATAACAGAGCAACTGAAAAGAGAATGACACAAATAAAAAAAAAACTGTGCTCATGCAGATGTGGATAAATTGGAGCTCTGATAATCTGCTAATGTGGTTGTAAAATGGTATGCTGCGTTTTGTTATTAAAATGCTAAACATGGGGGCCTAAGCAAATAGCACAGCTGTAGGATGTTTGCCTTGCACCGCAATGGCCCAGGTTCCATGATCTTTATTCCATATGGTCCCACAAGTCTGCCAGTAGTTATTTTTCTGAGTACAGAGCCAAGAATAACCCCTGAGTACTGCCAGGTGTGCCCCACCAAAACAAACAAATAAACGAACAAATGCTAAACATGGAGTTTAACATATTTTGTCAATTCCTTTCTTAGTATTTTATGGAAATGAAAATCTAAGTCTATATACAAGCTTAAGTATTAATATTTATAGCAGCAATATTCATAAATATTCCCCAAATTAGAAACTAAGTTCTTGTCAACTTCCTCTTTAGGAAAATGTTATAATCATTCCTTGGATATTATTTGGTAATTTGAAAGAATATTGTATTTGCTGCATCATGGCTGAACCTTGAAAACAGCCTTGAAAACTCAGTGCAAGATTTTGGTCATAGCAGTTAATGTTGTTTTATTCTTCTTAGATGAAATATGTAGAATAGGCAAATCTTCAGAAGTATAACGTGTGAATGATTATTTGGGACCAGTACAAAGTAAAGTGTGAATGATAGCAGAAAAGAGTCTTAATAGGCATAGAGTTACTTTTCTGATTGATAAAAGATGTTTTAAAATAAGATTGTGGGTGAGGGAAGAGGAAAGGAAAAAAATGAGATTATGGTGAAATTTTTGATACTGTTTTAAAGTATGTATTTTAAGAGAATCAATTTGACATTATGCGAAATATATCTCAATAAAATATAAACAAAACTAGAAAAATCAGAAAAGAATACCAAAGTTGCATTCATTCTTTGTTTTTTTTTTTTTTTTGTTTTGTTTTTTTTTTTTTGGTTTTTGGGTCACACCCGGCAGTGCTCAGGGGTTACTCCTGGCTCCATGCTCAGAAATTGCTCCTGGCAGGCATGGGGGACCATATGGGGCACCGGGATTTGAACCGATGACCTTTTGCATGAAAGGCAAACGCCCCACCTCCATGCTATCTCCCGGGCCCCAGTTGCATTCATTCTTAAAATAAAATAAACACATTGGAATTTTTCTGTTTTGAGTTTTGTTTACCTGCCATAGTTTATATACATGAGAATATTTATTATTTATTGTGGTGTGATCAGACTTTAATGTGTTTAATCTATTTAACTTAGCCACTGAATTTCCTGGAAGTGTTTGCAGGACTAACTTATGACTTTCACAGTGTAAAACTTTCCACTCATTTAAAGTCATATACTTATCTGCTTACCATAGCTCTACCAAGATCATATTTACTTTATTATTTTGAAAGCTTAGCAAAAAATTTACTCCATAAAGATTTTCTTTGTATGTAATTAATAGATTTTATGTAAAAACTTGTATAGCACTTTGAATAATATTAGTAGTTAGAATTTTAATAGTTGATTGGTTTGTCATACACTGATTTTTACTTTTTTTTATAACAAAGAGGAGACATAAAATTGTTGATGATATAAATGGCATTATGATTTCTGCTGTATTAAGTCAAATATTTGATACTTGGTTTGGGTTTTAAGCTAAAATAGGGTTTTGTTCATTTCCTGATTCCTTTTTCAAGCATAATCCATTCATTGTGAGAATTGTATCCAGTCGCTCAAGAACTCTTAATGTGAAGTGAATAAGGGAACTTGATGGTAATGGGGCAGTCAGCGAGTATCATATAGAAGCTTAAATGGCTCATCCTGCAGCTGCTCTGCATGTAGAACCGTCATTGACTCCAATTCTCTGTGAACTCATTTGATCTGTAGCTTCAGGCCCCGAATGGGGGATGATTGGAGGGGGGGTGACTATATTGGAGAGAAGATGTATTAGTATCCTAGGGCTACTTTTAACATATTACTACAAACTAAGTGTTTTAAACAAGAGAAAAGTACTCACTGATCTGGAGGGTAGGAACCTGAAATCAAGACGCGGTCAGCCATGCTCTCTCTGACATGTTGAAAGGAGAAGTTCTGCCTTGTTTTTACAAGTTTTTGTGGTTACTAGAAGTCTTTTATGTTCTTTGCTTTACTGATGTGTCTATTCCAGCCTCTTCCTTTCTCTTTACAGGGCCGCCTTCCTAGTGGCAATTGGTATTTCACAATGTCATTCTCCTTTCTATGTGTCATGTCTCCAAATTTCCTGCATTTTATAAGGGCTAAAGTAATTGAACTAAGGCCATGCTAATCTAGGATGACCTCAGTTCCATTTATTCTGTCTATAAAGAAACAGTTTCTTTATTCTTTTTATTTAAATGCCATGATTTCAGAGTTGTTCATGATTGGGTTTTAGTCTTGCAATATACATCTTTAACGGTGAACATTTCTTGCCATCAATGTCCTCAATTTCCCTTCCACCCTCCCTGCCTTCCTGCCTCTGGGGCAAGCATTTAACTTCTCTCTCTCTTATGCTCTCATTTTTCCCCCTTAAACACCGTGTATTGCACTGTTATTAATAAACAGGTACCATGCATGTCATTTTATCTCCTTTCAGTACCCAGTTCTTGTTCAGAGTGATCTATTCCAACTATCATTGTCATAGTGGACCATTGTCTATTCTAACTGCACTTCTCCAGTATGTGGAAAGCTTCCTACTATGGCCCTTCCTCCTGGCCTTGTCTTTATTGTCTCTGGATATTATAACCATACTATCTTTTATTTTTCTTATATTCCATAAATGAGTGGGCTTATTCTTTTTTTTTTGGTTTTTGGGCCACACTTGGTGACGCTCAGGGGTTACTCCTGGCTTTTTGCTCAGAAGTCGCTCCTGGCAGGCACGGGGGACCATATGGGGAACCAGGGGATCGAACCGCGGTCCGTCCTAGGTTAGCACAAGGCAAGGCAGGCACCTTACCTCCAGCGCCACTGCCCGGCTCCCGAGTGGGCTTATTCTATATCAGTCTTTCCCTCTGACTCATTTCACTCAACATAATAGCCTCCATATTCACCCATGTATAAGCAACTTTCATAACTTTATTTTTCCTAAGAGCTACGTGATATTCCATTGTGTAGATGTGCTACCATTTCTTTAACTACTAATCTGTTGTCAGGCACAACAGATGAGTTGTGCTTGGATTGTTTCCAGATTCTGGCTATTGTAAATACTGCTGTGGTGAACATAGGAGTGCAGAGGGCTTTTCTTTATTGTGTTTTTTGGTTCCTAGGGTATATCCCCAGGAGTGGTATTGCTGGATTATATGGAAGTTCAGTTTGGGAAGGGGGTTTTGGGCCACAAACAGTGGTAGTCAAGGTTACTTCTGGCTCTGTGCTCAGAAATCGCTCCTGGCAGGCTTGGGGAACCATTGGGATGTTAAGAATCGAACCTGGGTTCATTCCGGGTTGGCTGTGTGCAAGTCAAAACACCCTATTGCTGTGCTATTGCTCTGGCCCTGGAAACTCTGTTTCTAGTTTTCTAAGGAATTTCTATATTTTCCCAAAAGGCTGGAGTAGTCAGCATTCCCATCAACAGTGAATGTGAGTTTCTTTCTCCTGCTATTTGCACTAGCACTAGTTGTTCTTGTTCTTTGTGATGTGTGCCAGTCTTCGTTTTATAAGATAATATATCATTGTTGTTTTGATTTGCACCTTCCTGATGATTAGTGAAGTAGAGCATCTTTTCATGTGCTTTTGGTCTATTTGAGGAAATGTCTGTTTATTTAAAAAACGAGTTTTAAATAACACATTCACATTTATAGGTCCTGGAGCTTTTGACTTTTAAATATCTTTTTTGTGGAACCCAATAATTGAACATTATGGATAATTGAGTATAATATGGATATTACACTCAATTTAATATTTATTTAAAATAGTGTATTATGTTTTCAAGTCTATTTAACTGGGACTGTGGGTACTATAGTGCTGTAGGAGTCTTGCATCTCAGCATCTCTAGTGGTGAAATAACCCTTCATGAGAGGAAAACGATAACACAAGTGACTGAACATGAAATGTGAAATAATGAAACCACACAAAATAAATTGTATTGGGACCCACATCTTCAATAGCTTTGAGATAAGTTTAATCTCCAGCCTGGGAGTATATAAAGGGTAAAGGGACAGTCATATCATGAAAGGAATGGCCACTTCTTTTCAAAGTATAGAAACTATCAATGGACATTGTTCAATTTTAAAACAAATACACTTGGCTTTAGGTGGTTTGTAATCTTAGAGTTCAGTTAGGAGCCAGAGGATAAAAGGAAAGCTAATTTCTTACGTATCAAAGTAGTTTCTGGCCATAGGTGTCATTACTGATATAAATTAAGGGATAGCAACAATCCTGGTTTCTAACAATTATCCTTAAAATAAGGGGATAGTGTTCTAGCTAGGGGCTAAGACAACTTCCTATGGTTTGGTTATAGAAAGAGATAAAACATATGAAAGGGGCACAGAATTATACCTAGTAAATTCAGTAGCCTAATTCTACACTGATCAATCCTGTTTGTTAGCAGGTATTCAGAGTGACAGGGAAAGTCCCTGAAGCAAAGCCATCCTGCTATCAAAGACAAGGAGAAAAGACATTGTCTTTAAGATGCAATGTTTTGACTTGGCCCTTAGAAGTAAATAGGCTGACAGAAAGAGACCAAGTCTGTCTTATTGTTTAGTGTGGAAATTTCTCTGGGAAAAAAAAAATTGATACAGGCCCTATTTCGCCTGTAATTTTTACAAGGGAGAGAATGTGCCAAATAATAAAAAATTGTAATGTCACTATCATGTCATGAATTTCAGAAATATTGCCAGCAATCCACCAACGGGACTGCTGGCTAAAATATTTCTTGGGGATTTATCAGCTCACTGCTCCAGGAAAATCTGTGGATACATCCGGAGGTGTCTTATGTCATGGCGTGGCAGTTTAGGGACAAAATTGTCTATTTTGCAAGTATGCGGCAATAAGTTTTATCTTTAGCTCTGCTTTTTGGGACCTTCCAGTACCTTAACAAAAAGTATATCTCTGGGACATTACAGTAACATGTGGGTGAGCACCACAGCTAGAATATGTTCCTTGACAAATATCAAACCAAGTGTGTGTGCAAATCCTGATTTCACATCAGCAGCAAAGGGCAGAGGGAATTAGTTGTGCAGATATCAGTATCAGAATTTGATATTAAAATGCAGTGTCTTTTTAAAAAAGAACTGAGGCATATATAGAGAATCTTAGGTTATTCCTGGCTTTGCAGTAAAGTACTCCTAGCAATACTCAGGGGACCATATTGGATACTGGCAACTGCTTTGATGTCATTGAAGTCAAATGCTCTACCTGGTATACTATCACTCTGGGTATACTCCTGGCTATGCGCTCAGAAATCGCTCCTGGCTTGGGGGGCACCATATGGGATGCCGGGGGATCAAACCACAGTGGTCCTACGCTAGTGCTTGCAAGGCAGACACCTTACCTCTAGCGCCACCTTCCTGGCCCCTTTATTTATTTATTTATTTATTTATTTATTTATTTATTTATTTATTTGGCTTTTGGGCCACACCCAGTGAAGCTCAGGGGTTACTCCTGGCTATGCACTCAGAAGTCGCTCCTGGCTTGGGGGACCATATGGGAAACCGGGAGATCGAACCGCGGTCTGTCCTAGGCTAGCGCAGGCAAGGCAGGCACCTTACCTCCAGCGCCACCGCCCGACCCCTCTTTTTTTTTTTTTTTACTCTGTCACTTTTAATATTTTTATTATATGGAGATAACACAAATCTTAATTTTATTTTGTTTTTTTTGTTTTTGTTTTTGTTTTGAGGGGGGTGACTCCTGATGATTTGTTAGGCCTTAATCCTGACTCTGTGTTCAGAGATCATCCACTGGACTAATCTTTCTGGCCCCAAATGAAATTTAATTGGAAACAATGACAGTTTAGAAATAGAATTGTGATCAGATTGCCTATTTTGCAACAACTTCGAAATATGGAGAAAGAACAAGCCACATGATCTCTATGTAGTTATCACTTTTGAAGCTTTTCCTAGTTTGTACCTCTTCATCTTTGCTTTTCAAGGTCTTTAGGTTTTTTTTTTTTTTTTTTGGTCAGAGTAGATGAAACAAATTTAACATTACAGAAACTAAATTTTGGGTCAGACTTTTCCCTCTCTTATCTCAGGATGAAACTCTAAACTCATCTGATAGGAGTAGAGATCTCTTAGATATTTCTGTGAGTCTAAGGCCACTGTCAGATTCTTTTGGTGTTTCAACTTTCCCAGAACTCCAGTTTATAGGTGGGGATCTCCTCATCTAATAGAATTCCTATTTGTAGCCAACTGAATCTTTGCCACCCAGTTTAAGCAGAATGAAGTAATTAGAAGATTTGAGAGTGTGTGTTATAAAGATCTAGAAGGCCAGAAAATCAAACATTATATTGAACTGTCAGAATGCTCTAGATAGTCGAAAATTTCAATCACATTGTGGGGCTACCCATTTGTTTATCTTTGTAGCTACCTATGTATCTACCTATCTACCTGGCTGCCTGCCTGCCTGTCTCTATCTCTGTCTGTCTGTCTATCTGTCTGTCTGTCTGTCTATGCATATGCACATATGCCTGTATGTATGTCTTTAGGTGTTTATGCTACAGCTGCGGGTTCTCAAGGATTCTGCACTCAGAATTCTGACTCTGCACTCAGGAATTACTCCAGGAAGTGCACAGGAGACCAAATGGAATGATGGAGCTTGAAACCAGGTCAGCTGTGTGGAAGGCAAACATGCTACTTGCTGTCTACCTCTCTTCAAAACCACTGTTTATATCACTTCCAAAATTCTGCCTTTACAACTCAATAATTGTGATTGGATTAAATTAACTTCTGTGTGACTCAGTTTTATTGTCTGTAGATAAAATGCCTAATTAAAATATCATTGTATTAGACTAATTTACAGGTTCTTGTAACAGTTTCTAGACACATGGTCTATTAGTCTCATAGAGCTGCTGTATGAACTGAACCACAGACTAGATGACTCAAGTAATGGAACTATATACCTCACAGTCTTATAGCTTCAAAAAAAAAAATCAAGGTATCAATAATGCTGTTTCCTTTGGAGAACCATTAGGAAAAATCTGCTCTGAGTTTTGTTCTTCTTCTGGTAGTTTTCTGGCAGTTTTGGAATTCACTGATTTGCTGAAATATCACCCTGATATCTCCTTTGTCATATTTAGCACGGCACTCTCCTCTATAGGGCAATTGTGTCCACATATTTCATTTTCATAGACATTATTCAGGAACCTTATTTTAACTCATATCTGAAATTAACCTATTTTGAAATAAAGTTACATTATGACTATGTAATTTATTGTGTGTTTGTGTGTGTGTGTGTTTTGGGTCACACTCATGGGTGTTCAGGAATTACTCCTTGCTCTGCGCTCAAATTGCTACTGACAGGCTATGGAAAGATAGTGGGATGCCAGGATTGAACCCAGATTGGCTATGTGCAAGGCAAATGCCCTGCTGCTGTGCTATCATTCCAGCCCCTGTAATTTGTTCTTTTATAATTTTAACATTATATTCTGTATTATAATTATGTTTATTGGTTGTGGATCAGGCATATAACTCATGCCTTCAGTATTTGAGGAGCTGTGTTATTATTACAAATAAATCAATAAGTTATCTCTTTAAAATAGTTTTTTTATTAATTCAGATTAGTATTTTACAAAGTTATTCATAATTGTGCTTAGTTATATAATGGTTTTTTGTTTGTTTGTTTTTTTGGGTAACACCTAGTGGCAATCAGGGGTTACCTCTGACTCTGTGCTAAGAAGTCACTCCTGGCAGGCTCAGGGGACCTTATGGGATGTTGGAATTCAAACCAGGGTCTGTCCTTTGTTTGCTACATGCAAGCCAAACATGCCTTTCAGCTCTGCTATAGTTCTGGCCCCAAGTTTAATATAATGTTTTTTTGTTTGTTTGTTTTGTTTTGTTTTGTTTTTTGGTTACAGCTGACAACACTCAGGTTACTCCTGGCTCTACGCTCAGAAATCACTCCTGGCAGGCTCAGGGAGACCATATGGGATGCAGGGATTTGAGTCACTGTCCTTCCGCATGCAAGGCAAACACCCTATTTCCATGCTATCTCTCCGGCTCTTTTATAATGTTTTAAATACAATCCCATCACTATTGGGTTTCACTCGGGTGGGACAGGGGATTGAGTCAGACCTGATGGTGCCAAGTCTAAACACAGACATTGCTGGTTATGATTGGGAACCATGTGGTGCCAGAGATTGAAATGGATTGCACCACCTACAAGATAAATACCTAATCTCATTCACCCCAATTTCTGTTTTTTAAACTCTTAACATATTGTTTCCTGTCACACTTCAAAGACTACTTTTAATACTTCTTTGTTCTAACCTATCTAAATTTAGTGCACTGAACAGTTTTATGTCATGATTTTGACTTCTCTACCTTTTCACTTAGAAAATCAGAAAATATTAGAAGATATAAATCAAAGGGCAGAATTTCTATTAAAGGACAGATAGTTTTGGATTGTTCTATGATGATCTAGTAGAAGGATTAAAATGAGAAAGAATAGTATTTAAGGAACCGGAGCTGTGGTGTAAGTGGCAGGGCATTTAATGCCTTGCATGCGTTAACCTAGGACAGACTGTGGTTTGATCCCCTGGTATCCAATATGGTCCCCCCCTCATCTGGAGTGAGTTCTGAGCCCATAGCCAGGACTAATTCCTGAGAGTTAGGGGGTATGGTCCAAAAAGAAAAGAAAAAAAAAACCAGCATTTAAATTCTGATTTATTTCTAGCCAGGTAGATTTGGAATTAAATTGATTTCAAGGCTCATTTATAAGGATGCAAATAACTGGTATATATATAGCTGGTATATATACATATATACTGGTATATATGCATATAACAAATATTACACTTTTTATTTTTTGCTTATGGTGTATGTTTCTTGATTTATTTTTAACTTTGGTAATGTATTTTAATACTTTCACATATCGTTTCTTTAAAATTTTGAAACATTGGGGTCCAGGAGATAGCATGGAGGTAAGGCGTTTGCCTTTCATGCAAAAGGTCATTGGTTCGAATCCCAGTGCCCCATATGATCCCCCGTGCCTGCCAGGAGCAATTTCTGAGCATGGAGCTAGGAGTAACCCCTGAGCACTGCCGGGTGTGACCCAAAAAAAACAAAACAAACAAAAAAAAAACGTTTGAAACATCACTTTTTGTTTTGTTTTGTTTTTTGCTCACATCTGGTGATGTCAAGAGTTACTCCTGACTATGCGCTCAGAAATAGCTCTTTGCTTGGGGGACCATCTGGGACACGGGGGATCAAACCACGGTTAGTAGTAGGCTAGCGCGGGCAAGGCAGATGCCTTACCACTTGCGCCACTGCTCTGGCCCCACCTTTTGTTTTTATCTTTAGTCTGTTTATGTTTGACTAGGCGCTGATATAAAGGAAGTTGTAAAACTAATGGCTATTCTAAGGAACAGCTAAATTGAGGGCGAGATTTTAATATAATCCCTTCAATTTCCCAAGTCAAGGGGTATACTATATTTATGGAAGAGCATTGCTGTGCATTTATCTTACTTTTCTCCTCATTTTTCTGTATTAGGATTATTGTGGAATAATCAGTAAGGTCAATGTGGGTTTTTTCTCCTAAGCTCATACAATCTTTTATGCTCCAATTCTAGTATGTATCTCATTTTATAAAGTGATTGTGGTGTCGAAGGAATAGTGCTTGGATATCTTTCACTTGCCATGCACATGTATGGCCACGAGTTAAAATTTCTGGTGTTCCACATGAGCTAACCACAGTCTGTACCTGGCAGGCATTTACTTTCCAAGATACTGGGTTTAACAAGTGATTTCTGGCAGCACCACTAAAAAGGCATACAACCCCTAGCAAGAACCTTAATTACAGATACATGCAAGTACTAGGGCCAGAAAATGGCCATGTTTGGTGAGCTCAGGTGTGAACACAGTAACTGCTCAACTCTAAAAGCAATGCAACTAAGGGAGTGGTGGAAGGTCAGCAAGCACTCATGTATTGTCTGATATGTGACCCTAGTGGAGACCACACCTGCAAATAATCCGTGAGCCACCACTGTGAGGTGGTGTGAAACCCCTCATTGTACAGCAACAATAGTGACAGCAACAACAGCAGCAATGAAGGGGGAAGAAAGGAAAAGAATAAAAAAGAGGAGGTATAGTTTGTTTCAGTAGGAGATGGTGAAGTGGGAAGAGATTGTTAGATAATGTGATATTTGCTTACTCTTTTAAAGAACTGGAATTATAGACTAGATGAAAACTGATGGTTGCTAAAGGAAAGGAAAGAACAGTGTACATACACGCAAATGCACACACACAATGTTGGGACTTCAGAGAAGTCCCTAGGAGAACTGAGGATAATTTTGACAATATTCAGCATGACCATGGCTCAGTGTTCAGGCCTAGTGATATGGTGTTTTGCAGATCCAGCAGAGCTGGGGACCACCAGGACTATCTATGCCTGGCAAAAAATATTTGGTGGAACTATGTGGTCACAGGGATCTAATTCAGGGCCTAGCGCATGCCAATTCTGTAGTACAACACATTGAGTTATACCAAACACTTTGAGCTATTTTTTTTTTTAGCTCCTTTTGGATTGTAGACAGCAAGGATATGAAAACTTTTTGTGTGACCATAACGTCTAACATGATAGGTTTTATCTCTTTCACTGGTTCTACTTTGTGCTTAAGATAATCTCTAGGGCTGGAGTGATAGCACAGCGGGTATGGCATTAACCTTGCATGGAGGTGACCTGGGTTTCACTTCTGGCATCCAATATGGTCTCTTGAGCTCCGTTAGGAGTAATTCCTGAGTGCAGATCCAGAAGTAATTTACCCCAGAGCATTGCTGGGTGTGGCACAAAACCACCCAAAATATTAACTTTCTAAATTATATTTCTTAAATTCACAACATGTAGAGACAATTGTTTATATTTTCATAGATGCTTTGTTTTCATATTTGGTCTATAAGTTTGGAGTGTATAATTGTGTATGTAGAATTAAATTTTTATTTTATTGAGTAATATTGTGAAAATTCTTGAACATAAGTAACTGTTAGATGTGCATAATAATATACTCTGGAAACAAGTTTCCTTTTTTCATAACTTACAAATTATTTTTCAAATTTCCAAATATTTAATTATAAATAATCTTTAAAGCTGTTCTGTAGCTTTAGAAATTTATTTTCTCTTTCTTTTTCTTTTTTTAATTTTATTTGTTTATTTGTTTATTTGTTTATTTATTTATTTATGGTTTTTGGGTCACACCCAGCAGTGCTCAGGGGTTACTCCTGGCTCCATGCTCAGAAATTGCTCCTGGCAGGCACGGGGGACCATATGGGGCATTGGGATTCGAACCAATGACCTTTTGCATGAAAGGCAAACGCCTTACCTCCATGCTATCTCCCAGACCCCAATTTTTTTTTTATTTTTGATTCACACCTGTTGGCACTCAGGAGTTACTCCTGGCTCTGCATTCAGAAATTGCCCCTAGTTGGGCCAGCGTGATAGCACAGCAGTAGTGTGTTCGCCTTGCACAGAGCCGCCCAGGAGGGACTTGGGTTCTATCTCCACTGTCCCACATGGTCTCCCGAGCCAGGAGCAGTTTCTGAGTTCAAAGCCGGAAGTAACCCCTGAGCGTCACTGGGTGTACCCACCGCCTCCCCACCAAAAAGAAAAGAAGTAAAGAAATCACCTTTGGCAGGCTAGGGAACCATATCTGATGTCGGGATTCAAACCAGGTCTGTCCTGTGTTGGCCACATGCAAGGCAAACATATGCCTTACAGCTCTGCTATAGCTCTGGTCCCAGAAATTAATTTTTCTCTTTTCTTTCTTTCTCCCTCTCCCTCCCTCTTTCCTTCCCTCTTTCCCTCCCTCCCTTTCCTTCCTTCCTTCCTTCCTTCCTTCCTTCCTTCCTTC
>PVKC010010074.1:0-26003 GCA_004027635.1 Crocidura indochinensis
AAAAAAATCAAAATTCTTCCTTTAAGGCAACACAAACTCCCCCCTCCCTCAAAAAGGCAAAGTCCAATTCATGGCGGTTTTGCAGGACCATTTCAGCCAAGGAGGCAACAGTTTCTCTAAGATGTTTAAGCCCTTGCTTAAGTTCTCGAATGTCTGCATCTACAGCACGTTGGAGTTGATAGAAGGACTCAGAAGAGCGGACCAAGGTGTAGGTACCAGTACCAGCACCAGCAGCACCAAGTCCAAGCAGGACAGCAATGGTGATAGCAGAGACAGGTCTGTGGCACAGCAGGGAAGAATCGGTAGTGGAGAAGAGGAGATCTTCTTTGGGGTGAATGGTGAGGCGAAGCAGCAGCAGAACCAGCACACAGTAGTCTTTGTGGACAAGAAAATTTTTTGGAACCAAGACGGGTTAAATCAGTAGAACAGGCAAAGTATGTACCATTGGGAGACAAGACATAGGAATCATTAGGATTAACAACATATGTTTGATTGCAAACATCAAATAATGGAAGGGGAGGGAGCATTGTCCCAAAATACAAAGGCCAACACCCACAATCCTGACCCAGAATTATGCCTTGGCTAGGGCCAAGGTACCATGCGATGGAGGGTTGATAATGCAGAGGGATAGGATCACCAAAAACAGCAATTCCTTCATAGAATGGTGGCTGGGATGAATAGCAGATCCAACAGCATTCATAGGCAGGGTCAGTAATGGTGACTGCTGAAGCATTGATCATAACCAAAAGAAGTTGTGATGAGGACATGGGTTTGGAAGGCAGGGTAGGTTGAAATACTGTTAAAGCATTGGGGGAAAAGGAAATTGCAGGGGCTGAGGCAGGAGCGGCTGGTTGAGCTGAAGCTGCAGGGGCATGAATCCCTTAGGCAGAATTGCTCAGAAGCATGTCCAGCATGAATGGTGGGTGATACAGGACTGCAGGAGGCTGTGAGAGGTCGGTGTATAAGGAGAAGGCTTGGTGGGAAGCAAAATGGTTACTTGCAAGGTTCTTTTTACAATAAAAATTTTTTCATGAGTTTAACTTTCCATAAAATAATAGGTGTTTGCTTAGTTTTGTGGGCTTGGTTTACAGGCAAAAGACACTAACAATTTATATTACACAAATTGTTTCCAAATATTACAAGAATGCTTACTGATTTTTTGTCAGACTTTAGACTTCAAAAGAACTTTATATGTAATGAATGCCAATTTATCAAGAACATTTAAACTGAACCTTAATGACCCACTTAAACTTCTAAGTTATTAACTTAAAGCTAGATACTTCTTTCTTTTGCCATATATCCAAATCTTTTTGGCTTAATTAGCACATAGCAGGAAGGCTGGTGACTACAAAGTTCAGAAATTCTCCAGGAAAAATTTTATCCCTGATGGCCATTGAGAAATCTGGGGTTTACAGTCCCCTACATCCTCTGCCATGCTCTTAGGACAAAGCCAGCTTAACACATAAATTTTAACACATGATCTTAGTTGCAGGATGTCATAGTCTGTCAAGCTGCTAGGAGACCAGACTGACAAAGTTGAGAACAAATTAATTAAAATCCTAAAAATGGATAAGGCTTTGAGAATTATATATATTATAAAATGTAGAGACACCAAATAAACAGACAAAACAAAACAACACTAAACACAACATTTTATACTTGTGGCCACTCTCATTCATCACAGCACACACATGAACAGACAAAAGGATCAATCCAAAACTTACATTAAAAAAATTAATCCGGATAAAATTAGACAAGCACTTTTAAATATTTGGCCAGCATTTTTGTAAGAAAAAATTTTTGGTAGAAAACTTTTTTAGCTGCAGAAGTACTTATTGTAGTTGGAGTGGAACTTTGCTGAAAATAAAAGCTTTAAGGTGTAGATTTAGCACAAAACATTTTTAAAATAATCCTAATTTGAATTTTAAAACATTAAGTAAAATAGTAAGTAGTTAAAATTTTTAAAGAAAAAGGTTAATGAGCACTGTAGAAGGAGTCTTCACTGTGAATATGATATTATTTTCTGTAATTGAACAGGGGCCAGAGTGGTGACGCAAGTGGTAAGACATCTGCCTTGTGTGCACTAGCTTATGATGGACTGCGGTTCAATTCCTAGCTTATGATGGACTGCGGTTCAATTCCCTGAGATCCCATATGGTACCCCAAGCCAGGAGCTACAGTGCATAGCCAGCAGTAACCCCTGAGTGTTACTGTGTGTGGTCCGAAAACCAAAAAAAAAAAAAAAGATTCTTGGAAACAAATGAGAATGAGATGTAATCTGCCATATATTGTGAGACTCAGTAAAATCATTGCTAAAAAAATTATTAGCTATTCAAGCACTCATCTGAAAGGAAGAACGTATCCACATAATAACAACTCAGAAACTGATTATCAACAGGGATACAAGGCAGGCAAGATAAATATCATAATAAAACGTAGAGCATAAAATAATTAACTGATAAAAACAAAATACAAATTAAAAAATGTCAATGGGCAAATAACTTGTTCTTTGAAAACATAAACAAGACTTATAAAACATTAATACTGAGAAAGAACCTTAATAACAGAAATTAAGAATCAAAAGGGAAATCTCAACAGACTTAACAAAAATACAATTGATCATTAGAGATTGAATTAAGAACCTTCATGTCAAACAAATCAAATGGGACATATCACAACGGACATAAAGGAAATTCAAAGGATCATCAGAGATTACTCTGAGAATGCAATAGATAATCAAGAAGAAATGTATAATCTCCTAGACTACCTAAACTTCCCAAGTCAGAACAAAGAATATAAGGAATGCTGAACAGACCCATCATTTTCGAAAAAACCTACTGAGTAATCTAAAATTCCAGGTCTCCTAGTTAGTTCATTTTAACCTATAAAGACCTACTTCCAAAGCTTTTCAGGACCTTTCAGGAAACTAAAGTCTCATAAACACTCTCAGTCTCTATGACCTGAAATCAAAACCAGATGGAGATATCACAAATAATTACAGGCCAAAACCCCTCAATAAAAAGTGATGAAAAGATCATTGAAAATATACTACCATATACATCCCCAAATATGCATCAAAATGCCTGAACAATGAGCAAGTAGGATTTATCCCAGAATGCAATGCAGTGTAACTGATTTAGAGGAAAGGCTTTTAATTTTTCTCCTATGAGGATAATATTTACTTTAAAAGGCTGCAAAATCTTTTAAAAAGGCCTGGTCATTAAAGGAGCAGAAAACTACTTGGGTTAAGTGGTTAAAAATAATTTTTTCTACCATAAGTGTTGTGTGTGTGTGTTTGACTATTTTTTTCAGGTCACTTTCTCTTTTATTCTAGCAGTTTCTTTGTGCCTGAAAGATAGGTTAGCAAAGTGAAAGAACCAGTCCCCCCTGTCTGTTGTGGAGTTTTCCATCTCCATAGGAGATAGCGGTTAGGATTAGTCAGTTTGTGAGGCCACTGTATATTTACAATATGGTGGTCCACAAGCAGTTAACATGACTGCAATTCTGTTTGCTTCGAGGCACAGGAATGTGGTTTTCTGATTGAATTAAGACAATGCTTAATGATAACATAGTCCTTCAGTACTTCATGATAATGCAAATGGTTGGCACTCAGTGGTAAACATTGGATACATATTCCTGACAGTTCCTTCATTACTCTTATTTTCTTGCAGAAAAAGATTGCCTCATTCTACATATAAGAATGATAAAGCAGAAAAAACCTATAAACTTCCTTTTAAGGGGCCAGAGAGATAGCACAGGGGTAGGAAGTTTGCTTGCAAGCAGCCAATCCAGGATGGATGGTGATCCAGGATTGACGGTCTTTTGAATCCCGTAATTCCATATGGTCCCTTAGGCCTGTCAGGAGCTATTTCTGAGTGCAGAGCCAGTAGTAACTCTTGAGCACCACTGGGTCTGACCCAAAAATTTTTTTTTCTTTTAAACTGGAGGTAGTAAATTATACTAAGGACCATGGAAATAGTATCAGAGAGATATTTTGGGTTGCCTTGAACTGAAAAAAAATGGTAAGAAAAAGGAAGAAACAAGAGGATCAGCTCAAAACACAGATAAAAGTAAGCACATTTTTCGTGGGCATGGAGCAAAGTATCCACAACTAGACATGAACATGAAAGAATGGATTACACATCCATTCTGAAATAATGGCTTCTCAGTCTACAAAAATGGTCATATATGTAGCCAAACATATTGCGTTAGAGAAAGGCATTCAAGATTTTACTGGATCACCTTCATGTTGCTACATATTTATGAAGCAATGCAGCCTTGCTATACTCACACAAACTAGAATTGAGCAAAAATTGCCAAAAATATGATTCTAGGATCCTATCTTTTCATAAATTTGTACTTACTGTTAGGAGGAAAAATGCTTTCAAAACTGGCCAGAGTAGAAATAGGGCTAAACTCCCGTTAACCTTTGCTGTGTGATCTGGTAGGAGTATTGATTTAAAAGATGTCAAAACCATCACTGACAAAAATGTCAGGATACAAGAAAAGTTATTATACTGCTGTATTACATCTGCTGTTCAGATGGCACTAAATTGCCACTCATGTTAATCAAAAAAAGGAACACATTTCCAAAAAGATGTGATTCCACGAGGAGTTGTACATATTCCTATGAAAGGATGAATGGACAAAAATGGAATGAGAGTATGGTTTGAAAGTGTGGCCCAAATATCCTGGAGGGCTTCTGAAAAATTCTTTTTGTTAGTGCTTGACCAGCTTAAAGCACATATTAGTGCTTATACACTATTAGTGTGTAAGTGGAAACACAACGAAGTGCTTTAAAGAAGTACAGACTCATCTAGCCATAATTCTTAAAGTTCTTACCAGCCAATTGCAACCTCTTGATGTTTCCATCAACAAACCATTTAAGATATTTATGCAAGAAGAGTCTAACAAATGGATGGAAGCTGGTGATTATGCTCTGATGCCTTCTGTACTAATGTAGAAGCCCACTATCACTCAAGTTTGTGAATGCGTAAAAATATCATGGGACGGGGGCCGGGCAGTGGTGGCGCTGGAGATAAGGAGCCTGCGCTAACCTAGGACGGACTGCGGTTAGATCCCCCGGATCCCCATATGGTCCCCTGTGCCTGCCAGGAACGACTTCTGAGCGAATAGCCAGGAGTAACCCCTGAGCGTCACTGGGTGTGACCCAAAAACCAAAAAAAAAAAAAATATCATGGGACTCTGTAAAGAATAAAATTACTGTATAGTTGTTCAAAATGTGGCATTAGCAGTGATTCAGATGGAATTGAAGATGATATAGCATATCAAAATAGAGATGAAAGTGATGTCAGTGATTGTGAGAAAATGAACTTCATAAATTCTGACTCAAGTGATGAAGAGTTCTTGGGGTTCCCAGAAAACTAGAAGAGTACTCAAAACTTAAACTCTCTTCATTTGTTAAAGGCATTCATAATCATGCTTAATGTCACATTGATTGCTCTTCATGTAACATAGTTGAAACATTATTCTGTTATATTTTATTAAATATCTTAGTACACCATTTGCTTTAGAATAAATATTTTTTCTTGTTTTCCCAAAACCTACATGCATCTTAGGTCAGGATGTTTTGTAGAGAGAAAAATATGGCATTTTAAGTGTTTAAAAAGAGACCCAAAGAAAAATTACCTTGCAATGCATACTAATCATAATGATAAAAGCAGAATATTAAAATCAATAAATCAAGGAAGAAATCACATACAAAGGAGCATCAAATGTTAGAGCAATTTTTATCAAATGAGACCTAACTAGCCCAAAAGCAAAAAACAAAACAAAATCTCAATGAAAAGAATTCCTCAACAAGAATATTTTTATCAGCAGAGTTTTGTACATATTTTAAAGAACAATAAAGAAATTCATAGATAAGACACATCTCTGACACTTTATAGACTCAAAACATCTTTATAAGAATGAGTAAAGGTGTTACTTCAGAGCAATACAAATTTTACAAATATGTCAAATTCTATAGAACAAAGGCATAATATTCCAAGATAATCTCATTCAATGCCAATGGATTAAATTCACCAATTAAGAGTTACAGAGAATGAGAATGGATTAAAACTTTGAGTCAATCTTTCTTCTGCTTAGAAGAAACACATTTTAATAACTCAAATGACTCAAAGTCAAGGGTTGGAAGATAATATTTCAAGTAAACAACCACAAACAAGGCGGCCAAACATAGATTTCATAATAAAAATGTTATAAAAGAAACAGTGAATATTCCCCAGACATACAACCAATTAATGTTCAATAAAAGGACAAGAAGTGCAAAATGGAGCAAGTGGTGCTGGACAACTGGTCACATGTCAAAAAGAAAACTCATACCTCCATCTAAAACCATGAACAAAAGCCAAATACAAATGGATTAAAGACCTTGATATCAGACCCGAAACCATAAAGTATATAGAACAACACATACATTAAACAATCCATGACACTGAGACTAAAGGCATCTTCAAGGAGGAAACAGCACTCTCCAATCTATTGAAAGCAGAGATAAACAGATAGGACTATATTAAGCTAAGAAGCTTCTGCACCTCAAAGGAAATAGTGATGAGGATAATAAGGCCATGAACAGAATGGGAAAAACTATTCACTTAATAACCATCAGAAAAGGAGGTGATATCTAAGATATATAAGATGCTGAAAAAAATTAACAAGAAAAAAATCTAACTCCATAAAAATAGGAAGAAGAAATGCACTTCTCAAAGAAGAAATACAAATGGCCAAAAACACATGAAAAAATGCTCCACATCACTAATCATTAGGGAGATGCAAATAAAAACAATTAAGTACCATTTCACACCACAGAGACTGGCACATATGACAAAGATTAAGAACAATCAGTCCTGGCAGGGATGTGAAGAGAAAGGAACTCTCATTCACTGCTGATGGGAATGCCACCTTGTTCAGCCTTTATAGAAACAATATGAAAATTCTTCAAAAACCTGGAAATTGAGTTCCCAAATAATCCAGCTATACCACTTCTAGTAATATGCCCTAGAAACACAAATATACTCATTGTAGTGCTATTTACAATAGCCAGAATCTGGTAACAACCAAGATGCCCAACAATAGATGAATGACTAAAGTGTATATGTGGTTCATATACACAATGAAATACAATGCAGCCTTCAGAAAAAAAGGAGGTCATGATATTTCCTATAAATGAATGGACATAAAATACATTATGCCGAGGGAAATAAGACAGAGGGAAAGAAATAGACACAGAATAGTCTCACTCATCTATGGGATTTAAGAAAAAAAGACATTATTGTAATAACATGCAGACACAATAGAAAGGAGGGCTGGAAGGTCCAGCTAATGATATGAAGCTTGCCACTAAGAGTGGTGAGTTCAGTTGACAATACTGAAAATTACCATGACAATAAAGTGAGAGAAATAGAGTGCCTGTCTTAAATACAGGCATGGGGTCGGGGAGGAGGGAGTTGGAGGTCATTGGTGATGGAACTGTTGCACTTTTGAAGGGGTGGGTATTAATTTTTTATTTATATAACTGAAGTCCAACTACAAATATGTTTTTAATGATACGTTTTAAAAGAAAAAAAGAAAAAATAAGAAATGGTGAGTATCATTTCTTTGTTTGGTTTGGAAGCTACACTCAGCTACATTCAGGGCCTACTCATGGTCCTATTGATTAAACCATATGTGATGCAAGGGTTTGAAACTAGGTAGACTTAAGCAAGACAATCAATTTCCTGCTGGATGTGGCCTAAGTACCCAGAAACAGGCAGGACAGAAAGTGGAAGGAAAACTGGGGACATTGGTGGTAGGAAACATTCATGGATGAAACCATTACAATATATTCAATGAGTACATTGTAAGACTAAAACTCATTCAAGAATTTGTAATCATGAGCTTTGTAATTACAGTGTTTAAATAAAAGAAAAAATATTTTGACACACAAACAAATATTTTATATAAAATATTTCTCTTCTTGACCATCCTATTTTATTGAGCTGATATCCCAAATAATATTTATATTTTCATAAATTCTTATTAATTTTAGATATGCATTCTCAATTTTACCATATTTTCTTTGATGGTAAATATATATTTAATTTTCCTTTCTACCTATGAAAATTTTAAACAAGTTTAAAAATATGATATTTCTGACATATGACAGCCAGAAAAAAAAGAAATAAAAAAATATAAAAGAAGTTTCTGATATATTCGACCGGTGCAATGGTGCAGCAGTAGGGAGTTTGCCATGCATGCAACTGATCTAGGACAGACTGTATTTTGATCCCTGAGCGTCCCATCTGGTCCTCCAAACCAGGAGAAATTTCTGAGTGCATAGCCACTTGAGCATCACCTGGTGTGACCCAATAATTAAAAATAATTTTTCTGGGGAGGGACTAAAAAGAATATTTTTCTGATATAGTTATTATTATAGTTAGTGATGACACAATTGTAATAAAAATTTAAGTTTTATATGGTTTTATATGTCATTATAAAATAATAAATGATTAAATTTCATGACTTAAAAACAAAGAAAGTGAAATGCTTATCGCAATGCAAGAGTACATGATCAGGAATTAAGAAAATATCCATATTATTAACCAAATGCACAGCTAAAAAAAAAAGCTGGAAAATTACTAATAAAAGGGCTACAAAGGAGGCTATAAGAAGCAAAAAAGTAAAACAGAGCATAAATTAATGAATTTGAAGGTAAAAAATCCAAAATATTAACCAAATGAAGAACTAGTTTCTTGAAAAATAAACAATTTCAATGAACTGCTAGCAAGGATCACAAAGATATGGATATGAGGGACTCTCATGTAACTAATTAGAAATAAAAAGGGAAAATTTTACATCAGGTGTCAAAATTCAAGGGATTTTCAAAAATAAGTTTGAAAATTTTTATACTCTATCCTAGACCCTGACCCACGCAGATGCCAAGATTGCTAGCTACAGTGGCTTGATTTTCTCACACACAACCAAGAGGAAACTTTCCTGGCATCACAAAAAAACCTTTGTGATGGGGTAATGAGTATATATAGAGCCAGGGGTTGATCCCGTGATGGTATGCTTCAAGGATGGAGAAACCCTGAATCTCTTAGACCATGAGAATTCCTTTTCTTCCCCAATGCTTACTGTGCCTATGCAAAAAAAAAGTGGGGGAACGCCAAATTCTGCCACTCCAGCACCCATACTTTTTCTTGTTTTGTTTTGATTTCTTAGTTTTTGACTTTATTTCCCTTCTCTTTTTTCTTCCACTTTTTCTTTTTCACTCTTGTGGTTATTATTTAGAGATTTATTTTTCTTCCATTTTTCTTCTCTCTCTCTCTCTCTCTCTCCTTTCTTTTTTTGGTAGTTGTCACCACATTTTTTCTCCCTTTTTTCTTATCCTTTTTATCTCCAATGATGGCGGAATGGATGCTCAATCTACAACAAGCTGTAAAGTGGAGACCAGTTGCACTAGCATTCTGGGGGGTAAAGGAGTGAGATATGGGATGCATAGTGGGAACAGGGACGGAGGGAGGACAGCACTGGTGGTGGGAATGCCTCTCATTTATTGTCGCTATGTACCATAAATGATGCAGTGAAAGATTTGTAATGCACTTTAATAACAATAAAAATTAAAAAAAAGAAAATATTCATACCACAAAATAAACTAGAAGAAATATATGTTTGTGGACCCATATAAACTTCCAAGCCTCAGATAATATTATATGAAATACCTGACCAATCATATCACTGTCAAGAATATAGTAAAATCTTGAGCTACAAAGACCTATCTTTCCTTTATGCAAATGATAAACTAGAAAGGTGATATTCTTTATGAAAATGATAAACTAGAAGAGAAAGAAGAATCTCATTTACAACTGTACCTCAGAAGATAAAGTTTAAATAAAGGTTTAAATAAAGAAGTGTAAAACATATAAAAAGGAAATCACAAACACTATGAAAAGAAATATGGATTATAAGAAAAACATGGAAACATATGCCCTGCACCAGAATTGCAAGTATTTTTTTGTTTGTTTTTGGGTCACACCCGGCAGTGCTCAGGGGTTACTCCTGGCTCCATGCTCAGAAATTGCTCCTAGCAGGCACGGGGGACCATATGGGGCACTGGGATTCGAACCGATGACCTTTTCATGAAAGGTAAACACCTTACCTCCATGCTATCTCCCGGGCCCCCTGAATTGCAAGTATTAATATTACTAAAATTACAATAGTTCCCAAAATGTAATATATTACCTTGCAATACATGTAATGATATCAATAACTTTTTTAAAGAAAGAATTCAAAACTCCAGACACTCATATGGAGTAAAAACACTCCTTTCTACTTTCAGAGATACCCAAAGCAATCCTCAGGGAAAAGATTCTGGGAAAAAATTACTATATTCAAGTTCAAGCTGTTAAAAAGCAATGGTCATTAAAAAAAAAGCATGGTACTAAAATAAGGACAAACCCTCAGATCAATGGAATATAATTGGAAATACAGAGAGAGATTCTCAGATCTATGTCAGTTAATCTTTGATTAAGGAGTAAAAATTATCAAGTAGAGAAATATTGAGATGTTTAAACCATTTTAATTTAACTTGTGTGCATGATTTTAGAAGAAAATCTAGGCAAAACACTCCATGACATTGTACTTAGGCAATTGTAAGGATAAAATTTCACTAAACAAGCAATTTAAAGCAAAGATAAATAAGTCTACTTTAAATTAAGACACTCATGGACTTCAAAATAAACAATGAAGGGAATACATACAGTCCATACATGGGGTTCAACTATTTGCCCATCATTTATTTGATAGAAGATTAATATTCAAGATACATAAAAATACTGGGAAATCTCTACATAAAAATTTTCTATTAAGAAAAATAATGCATGCTCACAAACAATTATTTAAGCAGGCATGCTTGATAAGTTCTATTAGTTTTGCTGACTACTATTTCTTAACATTATGGTTATTTTGTTTGCACATTATTAGCAAAGTGTAGAATAAGCTAAAATAATTACTTATTTAAAATATTTACAGCTATGGTATATAGGTGTATTAATCTTAATACAGTATAAGCCAGGGGTCTCAAACTCAATTTACCTGTGGGCCACAGGAGGCAAAGTCGGGGTGATCCTTGAGCGCAAAGTCAGTAGTAAGACTCGAACATTAGGGAGTGTGACTCAACCAACTAAAACAAAATAAAACATAAAAAGATTCCTCTAGGGCAGGGCCACAAAATGTTGTATGGAGGGCCGCAAGTTTGAGACTCCTGATATAAGCCTTTCATAAAATTCTAATTTTTAGCCTTTTAAATTAATTATATTAATTAATTCAATTTAATTAAAACATCTTTTATATCTTTAAGAAATCCAGCTTTGTCAAAAAATTGGTGGGAGAGATTAATAGAAATTTCCTCAAAGAATTAAAAATGGCCAAAAAGTCATATGATAAAATGTTCCAAACTACTAATTATCAGAGAAATGCAAATCAGTATAATGATATCAAACCAGAGAGACTGGCACTCATTAAAAAGAAAAACATCCAATATTGGTGTGGAAGAGGTAGAAAAGTGAACACTAATTCATTGTTAGTAGAAATATTAACTGCTCCAATCTTTTGGACGACAATAATGTCATTCCTCAAAAAACAACCCTAGGAATTGAAATCAGAAGACTCTCCATCCTAGGATCTGTGCAAAAACCAAGATCAATAATTTAAAAAGACTGACTGTGATCACTTTGACTGAGCAGAAATTTTCCTGGGATCATAAAGAAAAATTTTATCCTAGGTTTTGCCCTAGGATCTGTGCAAAAACCAAGATATCTAATTACAGAAAACTGATTTTGACAACCACAATTGAGCAAAACTTTTCCTGGAACCATAAGGAAAGACCTTGGGTTTTGACGACTAATATGCCAGAAACCTATGATCAGTCTGGCTACTGAAAGTGTCAGGGAAAGCAGCAGAAAGAGAAGCTTGGCTGACTCATTAAGATCCAAGAACTACTTTACAATCACTGGCAGAAGAGCTATCTTTTTCCCATGACTCTGATTGCTTGTGCGAAACTGCAAAGTCTGCCCCAGTTCCATTTGAGACCCTTGGTGGGACCCATGTTTTGGGGTGATCTATTCTTATTTTTTATAAAATATTTAAGCACCATAATTACAAGCATTTTTTTCTATTCTTAACAGAGATGCAGTTTACCTGCTTACAATGGGGAATAGAGCAGAAGAAGAGCTGTGTTTATTCTTTATACGACTGAAACCCAACCACAATCATGTTTGTAATCAAGGTATTTAAACAAAAAATTAATTAAAAAAGATCTATAAAGGATATTGTACTGTTTAATGTCTATCAGTCTTTGTAATGTGAAGCAATATCTAATTTGCTTTGTTTTGCGTACCCTTAGTATTAATGATGTGGAACAGCTTTTCATGTGCTTTTTGGCATCTATTTATCTGTTTGGTTGGTTGATTTTGGGCCATACCTGGTGATGCTCAGGGGATATTCCTGACTGTGTGCTCAGAAATCGTGCCTGACTTGGGGGAGCATATAGGATACTAAGTGTTGAACCCAATTCTGTCCTGGGTCAGCCGTGTGCAAGGCAAATGCCCTACCATTGTGCTATTGCTCTGGCCCACATCTATCTATTTTTTGAGGGAGCTTCTATTCATCTCTTATTCTCATTTTTAAATATGGTTATTTTTTCAGTTAATAAATTTTATGTATTAACCTCTTATCATATTGGTTTGAAGTGAATAATTTCTCCCATTCTGTGGACAGTCTTTTTATTTTAGTCTCTGTTTCTTTTGAGGTGCAGACACTACTTAGTTACTTTTTTATCTTTGCTTTTACTTGCTTAGTCAGTAGTGTATCATCCTTAATGATATCATTAACATAAATATTATGTAGAGACCAAACTAAATTTTCCTCTATATAGCTGAAGGCTTCAGGTCTAATATCAAGGTCTTTAATCCATTGTGATATGGCATTTGTGCAGGACATTAAAGAGAGATGTGAGTTCATTTTCTTGTATATAGTTGACCAGTTTTTTGAGAGTCACTTGTTGAAGACATTTGTAATACTCTACTTATTATTTCTTATTTCTTTATCTAAGATTAATTAATCATAATAGTAACAAACTCAGGGTATTTAAGTCTATTCTGTTAATTTGGATCTGAGCTTTTTACTTTATTCCAAACTATGCTGTTTTAATAAATATATCTGTTTAGTACAGTTGGAGTTGGGTAAAGTGATGCTTCCATCTTCTTTTTCCCAAGGAACTTTTAGCTATTAATGGACTTCAATATGAACTTCAATATGAAGTTCAGGAGTCTTTGATCTTTTACTGTGGAAAAAAATTGTCATGGATATCCTTACAGAAATTTCATGAATTCTGTACAATATTGTGGGTTGTATTGCCATTTTAATTATGCTAATCTTCCCAAACTATGAGCAGTAGAGGTATTTCCATTTTCTTGTGTCCACATTTTTTCTTTAAACAGTGCTTTGAAGCTTCCTTGGTATATGTCTTTCACTTTTTAGTTAAGTTGATTTTAAGGTACTTGATATTCTGAGAAACAATTGCTTATAGATCACCAAGAATACTTCATGGAGCCAGACCCTCATCAGATTTAAAGTAACAATACAAAAATTTAAAGATAAACAAAATCTAAAAAAAAAAAAGACTTTACTGACACATAAGCAACTTTAAAAGAAGAACTGAAGGTAGTACTTTAATTCAAGAAAAAAAAAAACATAAACATACCAACCTGCTACAAAAACTTGGCATAAAATTCCATGAAAATGTCTCTCAATGTCAATATACTAAATGCGCAAAATAAAAGATTATGAATAAAAATAAATGGATCAGAAAACTGAATACAACATTCTCCTCTTTGCAAGAAACACAGAAAAGTTATAGAAAGCAGCAGACTTTTGTTTGTTTGTTTTTGGGGGCTACGCCAGGTGATGATCAAGGATTACTCCTGGCTATGCGCTCTGAAAACACTCCTGGCTTGGGGGACCATATGAGATACAGGGAATCTAACCATGGTTCATCCTAGGCTAGCGCTTGCAAGGCAGATGCCTTACCTCTAGTGACACCACTCCAGAGAGCAGACTTAAAGTCAAAGGTTGAATGAATATTTCATGCAAACAAATCCCTTATAAAAGCTGAAGTTACCATACTAATATCAGATAACATAGAGACTTCAGGATTAAGGTTGTAAGAGATAGAAATTTTCATTTTTTAATGATTAAGAAATACATCAGGAACAAATCACCATTGTAAATGTATATGCATCCAATGAGGGAAAAGCAAAATTTTTAAGAATTTCTAATAGATGTAAGGACATCAATATAAGCACAATAGTAGTTGGATATTTCATACCTCTGTCACCCCTTAATAGATCTACCAGATTAAAAGTCAATATGTATTAATTGAAAAAATGGAATAGAGGGTCTTAGTAGGTATATTCAGAAAATTTTAACTCCAAAAAGCTAATATGCATTCTTCCACAATGTACATGGGAACATTATCCAATAATGACCAAGTGCTTGCACACAAAACATAATCCCATAAAATAAAGAGATTTAAATTGCACCGCTTATTTATCGGGTAAGAAAGCACTGAAAATAGAAGTAAGTTGCAAACAGAAAAGGAGAAAACACTAAAACATATTAAAATTAAACATTTCACTACTAATAAAGCAGGGGCATCAGAGAGGAAATCAAAAGATTTCTGGAAAAAAATGAGAATGAGGACAAGAGTTATAAAAATTTGTGGACATGAGAGGGGTGCAGAGGCCATCTTGGGTCATGCGGTTTCCAGCTGCCTGGGATCCGATCTCACCAGCATACCTTATACGCACACTGATTCCTACTGCTTTCTGCTGGGGCTCAGAGACCATCTTGGGTCATGTGGTTTCCAGCTGCCTGAGGTCCCATCTCACCAGCGTTCCTGCCGCTGCCTTAGAGTAGATTTCATCAACGTTCCTGCAGCTGTCTGGGATCTGATCTCACTAGCGTACCTGCTGCTGCCTTAGAGTGGATTTCATCAACGTTCCTGCAGCTGCCTGGGATCTGATCTCACTAGCGTACCTGCTGCTGCCTTAGAGTGGATTTCATCAGCATTCCTGCCGGTGAGGCTGCCTGTTTCAGAGGCGGGTGTAGACGTATGCACAATGATTCCTGCTGCTTTCTGCCGGGTCTCAGAGGGGTGCAGAGGCCAACTTGGGTCATGCGGTTTCCAGCTGCCTGGGATCTGATCTCACCAGCGTTGCTGCCACTGCCTGAGACTGGATTTCATCAGTGTTCCTGCGGGAAAATCAATTCACCCAGAAAGGGCAGAGTCAGAGGAGTCTGGCCACGTACATCACTTACCCAATGAATACCACCACAACATGTAGAAAAACACACAATACAAGTGTGACAATGGGGAAACAACATAGGCCAGCATCAGACATAGAGAACGAAGAAGATAATTCTGATGACCAGTTAATGACCAATGAACTAATCAATCTCTCAGAAAAGGACTTTAGAAAAGCAATATGGAAGATGCTCAAAGAACTCAAAGAAATCATGGATAGAGTTGAACAGAACATTAATAAGAACAAAGAACATATGAAGACAGAAATCACAAAACTCCAAACTGAAATAATATGTCAACTAGCAGGCCTGAAAAACTCAGTAAATAATTTGGATGGCAAAATGGATAAGCTCAACACCAGGAGAGAAGAAGCTGAGTTTAGAATTGGTGCTATGGAAGATGAGGTAAATAACAACTCCATAGCTGGAGAGATTGGGAAAAAAAACTTAAAACAAATGAACAGACAGTGGAAAATATAGTCAAAGAATGGGAGCAGATGAAAATAGAAGTCTATGATAAGATCAACAGAAAAAACTTAAGAATCATTGGAGTCCCAGAGACCCTGGAAGAAAATTTCCAGGAAGAATCAACAGTCAAGAATATCATTAAAGAGAAACATCCAGAGCTAAAGAATGTATGTGATCAAATCCTGCATGCCCAAAGAGTACCAACCAAAAGAAACACCAGAAAAAATACCCCAAGACACATCCTAGTCACAATGTCAAATCCCACAGATAGAGACATAATTCTACAAACTACAAGATCAAAAAAGGAAATTACATTCAAGGGAGCATCCTTGAGATTTACAGCAGACCTGTCACCAGAAACACTCAAGGTCAGAAAGCAGTGGTGGAATATTGTGACAAGACTGAATGAAATGAATGCTTCACCTAGAATTCTGTACCCAGCAAACTCACTTTCCGGTTTGATGGAAAAATACATGGTTTCACAGACAAAAAATAGCTCAGAAACTTTATAGATTCAAAACCACACTTAAGGGAAAAACTGAAAGACCTAATTGAAGACAAGACTAACCAAAAGACACATCAAATTTTGATATAAAGATGGCATTAAATCCCAGGACAATTCTTTCTCTCAATGTCAATGAATTAAATGCACCAGTCAAGAGACACAGAATGACTAAATGAATCAAAAAACTCAATCCAACTTTTTGCTGTCTACAAGAAACGCACCTGAATAGTCAGAACAAACATAGACTCAAAATAAAAGGCTGGAGGAAAATTATCCAAGCAAACAACACCCATAAAAAAGCTGGAGTGGCCATACTAATATCAGATAATGCAAACTTTATACTCAGGAAGGTTGTAAAAGACAAAGATGGACATTATATATTAATCAAAGGGTATGTAGAGCAGGAAGAAATCACTCTTCTAAACATCTATGCACCGAATGAGGGTCCAGCAAAATATTGAATACAAATGTTGACAAAGCTGAAAAATAACATAAATAATAACACAATAACTGTGGGAGACCTCAACACAATTTGTCAACACTGGATAGGTCAACCAGACTGAAACCCAACAAGATTATACTGGATGTGAAGAGAGAAATGGAAGAAAGAGGCCTAGTGGATATATATAGGACACTTCATCCCCAGGTACCTGGATACACATTCTTCTCCAATGTACATGGGATATTCTCCAGGATAGACTACATGTTGGCACATAAAACATATTTGCATATTATCAAGAGGATAGAAATTTTGCAGGCTACCTTTACTGACCACAAGGCTATGAAATTATTTGTGAATTCCAAAGGAACACAAAAGTAAAACTCTAACACCTGGAAGTTAAACAGCCTCATATTGAATAAACTGTGGGTCCAAGATGAAATCAAAGAGGAAATCAAAAGATTCCTGGAAACAAATGATAATGAAGACACAAACTATCAGAACATATGGGACAAAGCAAAAGCAGTACTGAGAGGAAAATTTATAGCTTTGCAAGCACACATCATGAAGGAAGAAGGGGCTTATCTGAGTAGCTTAATGACGCAACTCATAGAACTAGAAAGTGCTCAACAAAAGGACCCAAAAATAGGGAGGCAGAAGGAAATAAAGCTGAAGCAGAAATCAATGAAGTGGAAACCCAAAAAACAATCTGAAAGATCAATGAAAGCAGAAGTTGGTTCTTTGAAAAAATAAACAAGATTGATAGACCACTGGCAAAACTATCAAAGAAACAGAGAGAGAGAGAGAAACTTGATAACTCGTATCAGGAATGAAAAAGGAGATCACTACTGATATGGCAGAGATTCAAAGGGTAATCAGAAACTACTTTGAAAAGCTCTACGCCACAAAATGAGAACCTAGAAGAAATGGATAAATTTTTGGACTCCGATAATCTTTCACATTTGATGGAAGAGGATGTAGCATATCTAAACACCCCCATCTCCATTAGTGAAATTAAAACAGTAATCAAATGTCTGCCCAAAAACAAAAGCCCAGGCCCAGATGGATTCACTAATGAATTCTTTCAAATCTTCCATGAGGAATTACTACCAATCCTGGCAAGACTCTTTCATGAAATTGAAATAATGGAAACACTTCTAAATACATTTTATGAAGTCAACATCATCTTGATATCTAAACCGGACAGAGATGCAACAAAAAAAATTACAGACCAATATCGCTGATGAATGCAGATGCAAAGAACCTCAACAAAATCCTGGCAAATAGAATTCAATGCCTCATTAAGAAGATCATCCACTACAATCAAGTAGGTTTCATCCCAGGAATCAAGGCTGGTTTAGCATCCGTAAATCTATCAACATAATACACAACATCAACAACAAGAAAAATAAAAACCACAGGATCATATCAATAGATGCAGAGAAAGTATTTGATAAGGGTCAACACCCAATCTTGATCAAAACTATCAGCAAGATGAGAATGGAAGGAACCTTTCTCAATATAGTTAAGGCCAACTACCACAAGCCAGTGGCAAATATTATCCTCAAAGGAGAAAAACTATAAGCCTTCCCTCTAAATTCTGACACAAGACAAGGCTGTCCTCTCTCACCACTCCTATTCAACATAACACTGGAAGTACTTGCTATAGTGATTAGGCAAGAAAAAGATATCAAGGTAATCCAGATAGGAAAGGAAGAAGTCAAGCTCTCGCTTTTTGCAGATGACATGATACTCTACTTAGAAAACCCTAAAGACTCTACCAAAAAGCTTCTAGAAACAATAGACTCATATAACAAAGTGGCAGGCTACAAAATTAACACACAAAAATCAATGGCCTTTTTATACACCATCAGCAATAAGGAAGAAATGGACATTTATAAAACAACCCCATTCACAATAGTGCCACACAAACTCAAATATCTTGGAATTAACTTGACTAAAAATGTGAAGGACCTATACAAAGAAAACTATAAAACTCTGCTCCAGGAAATAAGAGAGGATATGTGGAAATGGAAACACATACCCTGCTCATGGATTGGCAGGATTAACATCATCAAAATGGCAATACTACCCAGGGCATTATACAGATTTAATGCAATCCCTCTAAAGATCCCCACGACATTCTTCAAAGATTGGATCAGGCACTTTTGAAATTCATTTGGAACAATAAATACCCTAGAATAGCGAAAGCAATCATTGGGAAAAAGAACATGGGAGGAATTACTTTCCCCAACCTTAAACTTTACTACAAAGCAATAGTTATCTAAACAGCATGGTACTGGAATAAGGACAGGTCCTCAGATCAGTGGAATAGAATTGAATACTCAGAAAGTGTTCCCCAGACATACATAAAGGAGCAAGAAATCCTAAGCAGAGCAAAGAAAGCCTCTTCAACAAATGGTGTTGGCACAACTGGCTAGCTACTTGCAAAAAATTGAACTTAGACCCCCAGCTAACATCATGTACGAAGGTAAAATCCAAATGGATGAAATACTTTTATATCAGACCGAAACCATAAGATATATAGAACAACACGTACACAAAACACTCCAGGACATTGAGACTACAGGCATATTCAAGGAAGAAAATGTACTCTCCAAGCAGGTGAAAGCAGAGATTAACAGATGGGAATATATTAAGCTGAGAAGCTTCTGCTCCTCAAAGGAAATAGCGCCCAGGATACAAGAGCCACCCACTGAGTAGGAGAAACTATTCACCCAATACCCATCAGATAAGGGGCTAATCTCCAAAATATGCAAGGCACTGACAAATTTACAAGAAAAAAAAACATCTAATCCCATCAAAAAATGGGGAGAAGAAATGGACAGAAACTTTGACAAAGTAGAAATATGAATGGCAAAAAGACACATGAAATAATTCTCCACATCACTAATCGTCAGGGAGATGCAAATCAAAACAACTATGAGGTACCACCTCACACCATAGAGAATGGCACACTTCACAAAGATTGAGAACAAACAGTGTTGGCGGAGATGTGGAGAGAAAGGAACTCTTATCCACTGCTGGTGGGAATGCCGTCTAGTTCAACCTTTATGGAAAGCGATATGAAGATTCCTCCAAAAACTGGAAATTGAGCTCCCATACGATCCAGCTATACCATTCCTAGGAATATACCCTAGGAACACAAAAATACAATACAAAAATCCGTTCCTTACACCCATATTCATCGCGGCACTATTTACCATAGCCAGACTCTGGAAACAACCAAGATGCCCTTCAGCATAGGAATGGCTAAAGAAACTGTGGTACATATACACAATGGAATACTATGCAGCTGTCAGGAGAGATGAAGTCATGAAATTTTCCTATACATGGATGTACATGGAATCTATTATGCTGAGTGAAATAAGTCAGAGAGAGAGAGAGAGAGAGAGAGAGAGAGTGAAAAACGCAGAATGGTATCACTCATCTATGGGTTTTAAGAAAAATGAAAGACATTCTTGCAATAATAATTTTTAGACTTAAAAAGAGCTGGAAGTTCCAGCTCACCTCATGAAGCTCACCACAAAGAGTGAAGAGTTCAGTTAGAGAAATAACTACATTTTGAACTGTCCTAATAATGAGAATGTATGAGGGAAAATGAGAGCCTGTCTATAGTACAGGCGGGGGTTGGTTGGGGAGGCGGGAGATTTGGGACAATGGTGATGGGAATGTTGCTCTGGTGATGGGTGGTGTTCTTTACATGACTGAAACCCAAATACAATCATGTATGTAATAATCAAGGTGTTTAAAATATATTAAAAAAATTTGTGGACACAGAAAAACCAGTGTTACGGGGAAATTTTATAGCTTTGCCAACATTCTTCATGAAATAAGGGCCCACATAAAAAACTTAATGCAACAGTTCAAGAAGTTGGAAAATTTCTAACAAAATGATCCAAAGCACGCAAAAAAAAAAGAAAATAATCAAACTTAGAGGAGAACTAATGAACTGTAAATCCAAAAAACAATCCAAATAATTCTGACTCTTGTTCTTGCATTTTCTGCATCTGTTTATATTATTAGTTATTTATTTTTGTTTTTATAAGAAGTTTTATTTCTATCGAGTTATGCATGTTAAACCATCTTGGCATTTCTGGGATGAAACAACATTGTCATGGTGTGTCCTTTGAATGCACTGTTGAATTCTTTTGCTATTATTTTGTTGAGGATCTTTGCACCAAAGTGCATGAAGAATATTGACCTGCATTTTTTTCTCTTTTTCTGGTGAGCCTCTGTCTTCTTTGATATTAAGGTGATGTTTTCTTTGTAGAAACCATGTATTTTTATATGTTTTTAATTTCTTGAAGATCCTAAAAAGGATTGGCAGTAGGTACTTTTACATGGTTTGAAAGAATTCTCTCAAATATATTTGGGTCTGTGCTTTTTATTTTAAATTTCCATCATAGTGACTGGTATTCCAAGTGCTTAGGTATTCCAAGTCATCTTGAGTCAGCCTTGGAAGTAAATATGAGTAAAAGAATTTATCCATTTCTTTAAATTCTCTCATTTGAAGGCATAATTATTTGCAAAATAAAGTCTGATAGTCTATTGAATTTATTTGGTATCTATTGTGATACTCCTCCTTTATTTCTGATTTTGTTTATTAAAGTTCTATTCTTTGTGGGTCTTTCTATTGGTTTACCAACCTGTTTTACTCTTTTGAGGAAACAGGTTTTGGTTTTATTAATGTTATATTTGTTTTTTTAATGTAGTTCATTAATTTCTGCTCTAAATTGGCCTGCTTTACAGTCATTTTGTTGGTCCTTCTCCAGTGACTCAAACCTTGCAGCCAGATTATTATCTGGGTTCTTTCTCCCTGACTTATAAATGCTTAAAGAGCTTTATAAAGCTTCGTCCTCTTAACACTGCTTTGACTCTCCTCATTTTCATGTTCTCATTTTCATTTGTTTACAGTAATTTTTTGAGTTTCTCTTTTATTCACTCTCAAACATTGAGAATTTTCTCATTTTTTCTCTCATATTTTCCTTTGTTATATTGGCTTCCCATTTCATGGCTTCTTTCATTTAATTTATTCAAATGTACATCGACAACATTTTCTCTGAAGTCCTTATCAGAAAGATTGTAAATCTGATTGGGAGTCAATATTCAGGCCTTATAGTATAATATTCTATAAAGAAAATTCTATTTATAGGGATAACAGAAGAACTATGCCATGAACCTGCTACCCATATCTATCTCCCATTTAATTTTCTGTAAACAATAACACAATGACATTGAAATGCATATGCTCCAATATTTATGATACCAGTGAATAATCAAGAAAACTACTTTATTAACCACCTCTGCAAATTCTCCAAAACCTCGCCCATCTACAGATGAATTAAACTTTCCAGGAAGAATTTATTTGCTTGCATATATCAGTGGATACTGATGCATCACAATTATGTATCATTGTAATGCAAAAATTCCTTTGCACAACAGTTTATGGTGTCAGATTTTGTGAACAAGGTACACTTCCTCACTGCATCATAGAACATGGCCTTACTAAATTTTCTATTTAGAAAAATTCCTGAATTTTCATCAAGTTATATCCTATTTCCATAATCATTCATTCTTCTCCCAGTAACTGGCACAGAAAACAGGATCATAGAATATTTCAAGAGTTTTAAGTGCAGGAGGGTGTACTGCTTTGATATGTCTTAAAGAATAGTTAGTCTTAATATAAGAAGAGTCAGTAAGATCTTCATGACAACCATAAAAGTGATTTCAAGTAATTAAAGAAGTGAGGAAGAGAATGAACGTTGATCATATAATATTCCTAGTACAAAACAAGGACACAAAGGTACCCTTGGTTATTGGCCTGTTTTGTGTAGGAACTTATGCATACTCTATATCTATATCTATATCTATATCTATATCTATATCTATGTATATATGGATAAGGGATAAATCAATATGTGAGTGCATACCATAAAAACATATAAACATATAAAATACAAGTAAAATAGATGCCCATATTGCAAATATTTGATTTTAATGGAAATAAAGAGTGCAAATTGGGTTTCTATCAGTAAACCATTATGTAAACTAATAACACATGCACACAGGCACAATATGAAAGGAACAAACCTAGAACAGCAGAGCAGGTATCAAGACAAGTAAGAGGATGGGTGAAAATAAATAAGAATGTTGCTAAATAACTCTGTCTCAAATAATGTACATGTTACTGTGAGCTAAATTGTATGACTCAATTCTGTGTGAGCTCAAGATAAAAAATCAAAAATGTAAATACACAAATGTATGAAAACAATAAAAAGACAGTAAATGGTTTCTAAGTTATTTTGAAAGCCTATTAGCAGCAGAAGGAAAAGCAAAAAAAAAAAACAAAAACTTTCATCGTAGGTGGTGCTGCACTCCTGCTGCAAAATTTGAAGTGCATATCCTCTTTCCTAGCTCTAAATCTCTGAATACTTACATTGTCCAGTGACCACAGGCTAGGAAAATAATCTTTGTACACAATATGATATGTAAATGAGTAATAAACTCTTTTTGAGCTACAATTTTCTTCTCTATAAGAAGAGAAATGATTACACTTCACAAGGTAGTCAGAATTTCTGTGAGATAATGTGTTGACAATGCCTAAAATAGTAAAAGTTCCCATTGTAATTTCTCTGGCACCCAAATTCTTGTTATAGTCCTTTTTTCATAAGTGACACAAGTAAGAAAAGGCTTGGAAAGTGACAACTGCTGCTTTAACCAGATCCTGAAGGCTTTGCCATTCTTGAAAAGAATAGATAGACAGAACAGTCTGGGCTCAGAGCATACTCTGATATCCTACTTAGCTTTGGGATGGCCACATCCAGAGTTGGCTGCATGCCCATGTCTAACAAGAGCAATTCAGGCTGGGTTCCTTTACATTCAACTTTGCTGTGTTTTCATCATTTTTATGTGTTCAGAATGTTACACTAATTGTGATAAATGTTCTATTTTTGCTCAAACTGAGGGTAGGATGATGAAACCATAATGTAAGATAATATGCCTATTAAAGATTTATAATGACCAGCTTGCTGAATGATTCCTCACTACACTTGCAGATTAAAGCTCCTTTGGAAAAAGTTCATGATAAATTAAAGGGAGTGAACGATTGGAAGGGAAAGAGTGATCTTAAGGAGTATTCTCTAATTCTAGAGCTTCATAAAACTGATTTCTTTTCTCTTCATTAAAGAGGATCTTTTGACACTTGCTATGTCCCAGGCCTTACCATTAATTCTGGGTGCATGTAAATGGGCATTGGCTTTTAATTACAATATAGGCATGCAAATTTTTGCATCCTGGTTGGAAATAAAAGATATCATTCTGGATAAAGTCAGAAAAAGACAAACACGGGGCTGAAGCAGTGGTGCAAGCGATAAGGAACCTGCCTTGCCCATGCTAGCCTCGGACAGACCAAGGTTCAATCCCTTGGCATCCCATATGGTCCCTCAAGTCAGGAGCGATTTCTGAGCATATTGCCAGGAGTATCACATGAGCATCATTGGGTGTGGCCCAAAAACCGAAAAAAAGAAAAAGAAAAAGTAAAATACAAACACAATATGATCTCACTTATCTGTGTCATACAGAGCAACTGAACAAGGAAAAATAATGTAGTAAAGGGGGAATGATAGATCACCCTTGACCCCAGAACTTAGGGAAGAGAAGAAAATAAAATAAAAGTGGGAATTAAGAGTATGAGAATTCAAAATAATGGGGGAGTAGGAGTCTGGCTTTATTTACATTTGATGAAGTGAGAGTATGAAATAGTTTTAAGTTCAAAGTACAGACTCAAAAAACACTGAAAACATAAGATCTGAGGTGAAACCACAATTTTTAATGTACTTTTCAGGGTAGTTGGCAAGGTGTAGGGATGAGGGTGAATGTAGGAGTTTGGGGATGATAGAATATGGAAACATTAGTGTTGGGTGTTGATATTGGTGGTGCAATAAATGTTGAAAATGTGTGATTTTGTTGTTAAAATAGTATGCGTCTAAGAAAAGAACAGTAAATTTATAAATCACAGTTCTTTAAATAAAAAATAGTTAACAACCTCTCCAATGAACACTATAGCAAATCAAGTCACATATGTATGCAATGTCTTTATGCAAAAATGAACCTTGCCATGAGTATAGTTAGAATTGACTTTACAAGTCATCTGGCCTTTAAATTCCTTCAGAAGATTAAAGTAGCAGTATATAACCTTCCATCCATATCTACTCTAGTAACTAGAGTTTTAATTAAAATAAGATAAAAATCACATTCTTCATGCCTTTGCCTGACTTATGCAGAAATCATTTTTACTCATAGCATGGATAGATATAGGTTTACTTAAGGATAGACTCTATGTCAATAAATGAAGTCCAGGTAGAAAGGTAAAGAAGAACAATAGCACTGATCTTACTCTTCGCTTCACCAAATTCTTTCTCCAGTAATGTCAAAAAATGTGACTAGCCATGAATTTCTTCTACCATTGTTTCATTGATTTTCTTATCCTCTTTATTGCTTAATATCTCCTAGTTTTGGGGGGGGGGGTGAGGGATCACATCTGGTGATGCTCAGGGATTACTCCCGGCTATGTGCTCAGAAATCTTTCTTGGCTAGGGGGACCATATGAGGCGGCAGGGGATTGAACCATGGTTCATCCTATGTTAGAGAGTGCAAGGGAAAGACCCTACCACTTGTGCCACCACTCCAGCCCCAATATATCCTGTATTTTTTTTTTTATTTTCCTAGATTTCTACCTCTGCTCTTTACCCAGCTATTAATGCTTGCCTCTTTACCCTTCTTGCTAACTCTATTTGAACTTCTATGTTGACAAGATAAAATAAAGAAAATAAAAATATTTATGTTTAATCAACAAAAACTAATATGAATCATTTTTTGTTTGGTTGTTTTATGGGCCACGACTTGCAATGTTAAGGGGTTACTTCTGGCTCTGTGCTCACTGTGTTACTTCTGACTTGAGGAACCATATGGGATGAGAGGGATCAAATTTGAGTTCGTCCTGATTCAGTAGCATGCAAGGCAAACACCCTATCATTGTGCTATCACTCTGGCCCTAATCACATATTTTTGTTTGTTTGTTTGTGTGTTTTGTTTTGTTTTGTTTTGGGGCCACACCTGGTGACACTCAGGATTTACTCCTGACTACGTGCTCAGAAATTGCTCCTGGCTTGGGGGACCATATGAGACGTTAGAGGATCGAAC
>PVKC010010075.1:0-26097 GCA_004027635.1 Crocidura indochinensis
AGGCACAGTTGGCAATAGTTAGGGGATACTTCTGACTCTGTATTAAGTGGTTTTTCCTCATGGTATTCAGGGTTCCCTGAAATGCTGGAACTTGAACCCAGTCCTAAAGTATAAAAAGCATGTAATTGGGCTACCTGAGATTAGCTCTCTAGCTCAACTGAGCATTTCTAAGAGAGCAGAGGAGGATGGAAGGTTATTCAGTGACTATACTCATTCAAATATGAACCTTAGGGAGACATTAAGACATTCTGGTACCAGGTAAAAGTGTTTCTCGAATGAATTCTTGAAGTGGTTCCCCTGGTTCTCCACCTGCCCATCTCTTCCGAATTCTCACTCATTATTCCTAATGATTCCATAATTCCTAATTCTCACTCACTGATGTTCCTGAACTGAAATATTGTACCAGGGTAAGAGGAAGGCTTTTCAAGGCTTTTTTTTTTTCAAGGCTTTTCTTTGACTTGTGCAGAAATTTGGGGACTAGAGTTTGAAACTACTTTAGCTGGACAAAGACAAAAGTTAGACAAGGGATGACAGTCCCTTCCCATAGCCTAACCGGTCATTCCCATGATAAATAATGTGCTTTCTCAGTGTTCAGAACAACAGAAAATTCTAGGTCAACAAGACATGGTGAGAGATTGCTTCAACCCTGGCCTCTATCTCATGACTTGGAATTGTTTGTAGAATTCAGAGCTCTTCTGTTTTAATAGTAGAAAGACCCTAGTCATTGGATCAGGCAGGTTTCAAGGAAAATTCCATTATGAAATTCAGACAGGTGGCTCAGCATGAAGCCAATAATTCACATCTGTGCACCTTGACTCAGGTGTAGGTTCAAATGTCTGATGGCCTGGACTGGGGGAATTTTCTGGAAGGAGGTGCATGTGTACATTGGATTCAGGCAGCCTTAGGCTTGGATTTTGATTCTCTCCATCATTCTCTTTGTGACCTAAGCTCAATTAATTGTGAAATTTCTTCATCTCCTAATACAGAAAGTGAGATGAACAGATTGCTCAGGGGCTTGTTTCAACATGGTTGATTTTTATGATGCCCAGATTCTAGGGACCTTTACCGCCCTGTGATACCCTGATACTCCAATGAAGGGCACAGAAGAAATGCCAAATCAAAGACTTTTGTATTTCTCCTATCCAGATAGTTTTATTCATGTTAAAAAAAATCCCACCTGAACAATACCTTCTATTCACCCTTTTTCTGGGAAAAAATGTATAGCTTTATTATTTGTTTACTACTTTAACTATATAATTATTTTACTTCTTAAAATTTTCATATATTGAAACTTTGCTGCTTTTATATTGGACACTAATTAGGGTTGGGACATGAGCTTGGACAAAACACAAGTGCTCTTGGACATCCATATAAGCGACACATAGAGTAACCCATATTCTGGGTGTTTATGGTGTCCCATCTCTCCCCAAATAACTTTTGTCTTAACATTCTAGCTTTCCACAAGATGGTCCTTAGGAGAACTTTGAGAGGTGCTTTGCTTGTAAGTGCCCACAAGAATGAGGTAAGTCTTTTTATAATAGAGATTACAGAAAAATCATATCCTTCTACACTGAGAGAGATCTCAGAGACAAATGAGAAACTACCCAGGGAGGCTCCTTGAACTGAGTTTTCACACTCAGAAATGTTAACAATAGAGTTCAAGTGAATATAAACTGGCCAAATTATGGTGTTTATGGTGAAGAGCTGTACACCACTTATGGACAAATAAACCATAAATTATCTCTACACAACTTTCTATCCTCTTTCCAGAGATCAACAGACTGAGTCTTTAGTTAGATCTTTAGTTAGACCTGTAGTTCAAGAAATACCAACAGGAGAGAGCCTTGTTGTCTCATTTAATGGCAAGAGTAGAAGATTCCATTCTGTCTACTTTCTACATGAGGAAACTGAATCCTTGAAATGGTTCCCATGGTGCCACCAATCTCTTCCGAATGCTCAATCATTAGCCAGTACTGATGTTTATAAACTGAATTAATGTACCAATAGCATTCAAGGCTTTCCTTTGGCATATGAGGAAATTTGGGAACTAGACTTTGAAACTAATTTAGCTGAACAAAGGCAAAAGTTAGGCAAGGGAGAACAAGAGAGGTGGCCACACTCAACCAAATAATGGGATCCCATTTCTCTGGGATCCCAGTCCACTGAAATTTTTATTTCATCATCCCCTTGTCAACACCAGACCCATCTGAATTTTTATTTTGTCATCACCTGTGACTCCTACAGGTTCTAAGAGAGGAGCTTGTTAAGGGATGTAAAGCTCTGATGACTTTTAGAGCAGCTCATGGTCCCTTCTAGTCTGATCTTTACTATCTCATTACTCACAGTAAGAAGAAACCTTTGAAGCTTTAATCACTAGTTCACACAGAGCTGCTGGTTAATGAAGCCCTATGGAGACACAGAAAACCTTCATATCACTTCATGTAGCATCCAATGATGGTTTCATATAAAAGTAGAATATACTTACCTTGTGAGAATAAAGAGAGCTGTGTCACTGATATTTAATTACCCCAATGAGTATGGCAAGCACAGATGGATAACAGATGCAGAAGGGACAGAAAGGGGGAGCAGACAAGGAAGGGCCACAGTCTTCTCTTGGAGCTTGACAACATCTGACTCTGTAGAGATGTGATACAGAGGAAATGCCCACCATGTAATCCCAGGCAGGAACTTCTCTTCTAGGTGATATACGAGTATTTTCCAATGCATCACACACTCTTGCACATCAGCATCAGCATGAGTGACAGACTTGTTTCAGGCTCATTATGATAGGTTGACACATCATACAGGCTCATTGTGTCAGGCTCACACATCTGCTAAATGAGCTAATCACAGTCCCTGAATCTCTGGTTACTATCTCAAATAAGGTCATATTTATAGAATCTGGTACAGGAAGTGGTTGCCTGACCTCACCCCCTCTGTTGATATTTAGAAGCAAAAATGGACTCATCAGAACCTATGTAGAAAAGGAATGGAGCCAAACTCATGATGAGTGATATCATTTCCTTAAGCACACACAGATAAACACAGTACATGGCAGGATGGGAAACTGAGATCTGAATGGGATGTATCCAAGGATGACAAGTTTAGTGTGGGGTTGGGAGTGCAAAACAAAAAAATTAAAATGTGACAAAATTGAATTGTTTATTTTGGAAAGTTACTAAGGCTAAATGTCACCACTATAATTAGAATTTTACTTTTGGTCATAGCAAGTTGTTCATGTGTCCAAAGGACAGCTTTCCCTAGAAATGCTGAAAAAGATGTCCAAATAAACTAGCTTCTTTATGCCTGGCAGCAGTGTTCTCAGTTCATCAAAGCAAGAATGGCAAGCTTGAACTCTGTATACTGCAGCTGTTTTTTAGGAATGACGAATTTGTCTTCTAGACAGAGGTGCCAAAACCATCACAGGCTTCTTTAGAGTTAATAATTTACATAAAAGAGGAGGGAAAACATAGCTCTAAACAGCCTCCCATGCCCATTCCCCACTCTGGTTGCCATAAAACTGATATAGCAACTGGGATTAAAATGTAACCTGAACTGAGAGGTTTTGTGCAAATTAGATGAAAGCTACTATTTAGGGTTTTCAATGGCACCAACTGGATTAGATCTGCTCTCGAGACAGGCGTCTTCTGACAATCCCTGGGAACTGTGTCTGCTTACTGGAAGGCAGAGTTGATGCATGCTAAGTCAATTAAAATAAAACTAAATGCATCAAAGACCAACTTGACACGATTCATGTGCAGCATTTTCTAAACAACCCTGGCTTTATATATCACAGTTTGACATCGAAGAGCACATAGCCTGGTGAGTGTTTTGAGATGAGGACTAAAAATTCAACAAATAAAAATAACCAAATTATGGTTTAGTTATAAGATCATAGAGATTCTATATTTTCTAGAGACAGTTATATGAATAATAATTTAATTTACTGTGGGGTTTTATACTGACATTTGAGAGAGAGAGAGAAAGAGAGAGAGAGAGAACATTTGTATGTATGTTTTTTACAACCTAAGGTTGTTAAGGCCTGTGCCATTCCTTTTTTATTGTTAAGGTAGGGGAGTAAGCCTCCCTAGGTCTGGGGACCCCAATTGCAAATCTTTACTAATGAGATTGGAGTTTCAACATTGAGACTTGAGCATGTGACCTTGAAGTACCAGAGGTTATCTGGGCTATTCCCATTATGCTTAAGAGCTTCTAGGGTCACATTCATTAATGTTCAAGGGACCATGTGGAACATGTGAACATGGATCCAGTGGATATTAGGTGCCCTGTACTATCACCAGGTCCCAATCTGTGTCCTTTCTTACTAGGTGCTCTGTCTTTGCACAAATAGCTTTTGAGCAACACCTTTGCTATCAGTGGAACCTATAGGAACAACTTCTCCCTAGGATACATAATATTATTTTACAGGTTCTGTTAGCTTTATCTCACAGACTCAAACCCTAGACCACATATTCCCCAGGTCCTGAGTTAGCCAAATTTATGAATAAACTTTATTACCAAATTCTTGGACTCAAGGTTTTTAAAAGATATAACTTTATAATAAGAAGAAAATATTTATTGGAGAGTCTCATACCAGCAAGGCATACACATTGCTAGTTATTTTGCCCAAATATGCTGATGTTTATATAAAATACATTAAATTATAAAAATATAAATTTCAGAGAGGTGTTTGCCTTCTCACGTGGCCAGAAGTGGCCATATGACTTGCTGAGGCATATGGGTTTTATCTGGGTACTCTCAACCCTTGGATATGAACCTGAAAGGGTATAAGTTCTAAAACCCACATCTTGTTCTTAAGTCTCAGGCCAAAGAACACTGAGATCTTCCTTTCCCAGCACAGGATTTGCAGAGTCTGCTGCTAAGCTTTGCTTCTTCCATCACTTAGTTGCTTTCTTCTTGACCACCTTTCAATTTCACTCCTTTTCCCACTTCAACATGGTTGTTGTTCTGGTGTCTCAAGAGTTTCTTAAGTCTGTAGAGTGAAAGGAAAGACAGACAGAAATTTTCCATGAGCCCTGACTCTCTGTGAACCAGTTCAGCCTCTTCTGCTATGTACATCAGTAATTATTCTTTCACATAGGCATATTTGGGTTAAGTTTACATTACTTCCAACCAAAAAAGTACTCAATGACATAGAATCTACTAACCCAAAAAGGATTCTAGGGTGTAAATAAGGAAGCTGAGGCCCACAACTAAACTTGCTTGCACAGAATCATAGTTCATTTGAGAGGTGAATCTTCTAAGTGCAGACTTCTGATCAAACCTTCTTCGCATGTGTATCTCTTGTGGGTTGTGTCATTGGCTATTCTCAGCAGACAGAGGCAGATACTATTCTCAGGGACTCCATTGAAGACATAAGTATTCAACAAAGACTTTTCCAAGGAGTCATCATGTACCTAAATTTCACAGACTCTAAGTGGAAGAGTCACACTTAAAACCCTGCTATGGGGGCAAGAATGATAATACAATGGGGAGGGCTTTGCATGTGACTGACACAGTTTGGTCCCCAGTGTGCCATATGGTTCTCAGAGTACCACCAAAAGTGATTACTGAGCCACATAAAAAGAATGAAACAGCATTTAGATTAACTGATAAAACTGAGGAATTGGGGAATATGGTTCTAGAAGCAACACTGACCCTGGAAATAATCCATACAAGATTATGGAGATAAAACAGGTCAAAAAACTTTCACTACTAACTATCTACAAGCAGGCAAAAGGCACTAGCAGGCAGACAGGCTATCTGTGGAACAGAAACTAGAATTCTTTGACTGAAGGTTTTTATTAGGAAGAGTAGAACCACCTCAGAAGGTAAAGTACATGTAGGGGGCCAATCCAGAGGTACTTCCTGCCCAGGAGGAACAAGCACACGCAAAGAAGAATTGGTCTGAATGAAGTAAGAACAACAACAAACAAACAAACAAACAAAAAGTCGAGCTAGTATTTTTGGAAGAATTTACTGGAAGATCTCTTATTGCCAGTGTCATACAGCCTTCCTATCATTGGAACCATCTGTTCTAAATGCTCTTTTAAACATAGTGTGCAAATAAAGTTGCAAAGACAGGAAGAGGTTTGTGTGTGTGTGTGTGTGTGTGTGTGTGTGTGTGTGTGTGTGTGTGTGTGTGTGTGTGTAAATTGAGAAATAATTAGAAAACAGTGTTTGGTAATCCTGGAAAGGTTAGTTTGTTTATCCTATGGAAAGCTACTACCAACAGGCAAAGAGAGGCCAGTGGGACCCTTGCCAGGGCTGGTGACCTGCAGGCAGGTTTCGTGGGTGATTGGCTTTGGCAATGGACAGTAGTAGGCATAATGGAAGTATCAGTGTAAATCTATGAGATGCATTTTTGCTCCTATCAGCTCTCTCCCCAAGTTTTGAAACCCATATAATATGGACCTCTTCCTACTCAGCACAGTAAGGGCCAGCACATCTGGGATTCAAAGTCCTGCAGACCTCAGCAATCTCTTCCTCAGTATGCTCCTGTCATCACTTTCTTCACCAGCCCATTCATCATCTCCCCAATATTTACAAAACAGCACTTTGCCTTGTTTACCAAGTGCTTCCCTATGAAATGCCAGTGGCAAATTTGCCTGGTGAGTTCAGCAAAGCATTGTCCCTAGTTTATTGCAGGGAAAGAATTTCCAGAGAAAAGACTTTCATCCAAGCTCCTCCTCAGCTCAGCTTAGCACACCCCAGGTAGGTGTCAGCATTACTTAGCAGCAAGCTTGTCACTGGTGTCCCCAACAGTCCCTGAGTGATCTAAGTGGTCCCTGCTTCCAATCTCTACACTGATGCTTTTGATGTTTCAAAGGAGAAGGACTCACCTTTGAGTCCAGGGTCATAGAGAAAAAGTCTTCCACGGAGTGTCAAGATTCAACTTATCACTGAGGAATGCAGTTTCAGCCTTCCTGGGATATCCCCCTATGAGGCTAATGTTTCCCAAGTCTGCCATTGCAGGGAGCACTAAAAATTGGCAGAATAAGGAGTCCTTCCCTTAGCAAAGGACATACATTTGGAGTTCCTGATCTTCCACAGCTGTTATCCTGTTCATTCAGTCCAGAATGATGATGCTTCCCATCTCCTAGCATCAATTCCCAGATGACCAAAGCATTGTAACTATGCTGTTGATCTAACTACACCTCTTCAGCAATTCCCTTCTCAGTTTTGTCTGTAATGCCAGAAAATGTGTGTGCAGATCTAAGCCCTGAGTGTTCCCCAGAGCCTGCCAGGGGTTTATCTTCAGAGAGGTCTACTGGCCTCTGGGGAGCAAGCTGAAATCTTTCCCAAATGATCCTCCACATGCTCCTTTTACCATTTATTTTTGAGTCACAAGATAGCATCTGCAGAAATCCAACCAATATCTGGGTGTTGGGGTGCAGTGTTTTGCCTATTTTCAAATAAAAGCACCAATGCAAGAGCATAAGTTATAATGAAGCTGGAACTTCAGGGGTGGGTCTGTTGTAGAATTGTGAAGCTATATTTACTTCTGGAATTCTCTAATTCTAGTAGTAATGAGAAATTAATTTCAAAAGGGTTTAAAGAACCGGATAGTGAGTACAGGGATTAAAGGGCTCACCTTGCACACAATCAATCCATATTCTATCCCAAGCAATGAATATAATACTCTGCCAGGAGTAATCACTGAGCACAGAGCAAGCAGTAAGCCTTGAGTATCAACAATGTGGCCCTTAAATCTGTCCCTCCCAAGGTATTTTTTAAAAGACCAGCAGTTACCCTATACCTATCCCCTATTGCCCCCAATAGCCACAGTACAAGCCCAAGAAAGCCGTAAAGCAGCTCAATCTGCCCTTGAATTTTTTTTTTTTTTTTGGTTTTTGGGCCACACCCAATGACGCTCAGGGGTTACTCCTGGCTATGCGCTCAGAAGTCGCCCCTGGCTGGCCTGGGGGACCATATGGGGCACGGGGGATTGAACCGCGGTCCGTCCAAGGCTAGCGCGGTAAGGTAGGCACCTTACCTTCAGCGCCACCGCCCGGCCCCTGCCCTTGAATTTGAGCTTGATTCCATATAGGGCTCTGGCTGGTGAGCCTTAAACGGAAGAGGTTGTTTCAAGTGGAATTGAATTCATGATTTATTAGATTAAAAAAAGATTGAAGTCATGATTAAGTCTCTTGTCAACTTTTCTTCCTGGTTTATACAAACTAATAAAATGCACCGGACAGGAAGGAATACTTTGAGGATGGCACTGTCTTGCCATTTCCTGTGTGTGTGTCTCAAAGGTACTCAGGGTCATAAACGCAGGCTCAGAGGATCCCAACAACCTCCCTTTTTTTACTATTGCTTTTGAAAGCAGCTGCAAAGAAACCTTTAAATCCAGTGTTGGGCATACTAATTGAACCAAAGATCTAAATCCAGTATTCCTTCCTCTATTTGCTACTCTTGTTTATTTGGATGAGCAAGAATCCAAGAAAACTTACATAGGAAAGCTGTCCAGATGCTGGGGGAATGTGACTGACATGATATCAATAGTAAATGCTCCCCCATCTTGTTTGACTAAATAACAAGACCATCGGTTTGATTACTGCTTTCAAAGCCAGAAAGATAGAAAGCTTGCTCTCAGTGGTAGTGCAAGATGCCTTTGCTGCCATTTCCTAGTAATATTAAAAAACCTTCCAATTTCATGAAAAATTACATATTTTCACGGAAAAGAATCTATACATTTTTTAAAAACTAAGATAATATTGAAATGCAGAAAAATATATAGATTGCAGTGTGAAGTACAGTGAGTAGGAACAACTCATGCACCTATCTATATAGCCTAGACCCAAATCAAGAGACAGATTTATTAACCAGAAAAATTTTCCTCATGGCAACTAGTTCCAATAATTAGGCAAGTAATTCTAGTAGCCCCATAGGTGATCACTCTTCTACCACCTAACATCATACATAACTTTGCCTTGCTTCATGCTAGATGGGATGCTCAGATGTAATCTCTGTGTCTCTCTCCTATGATATTCAAATCTTTATTGTTTTTCCCCTTTTACCTCTACTTAGTAATCTCTTGATTAAATATAACATGAGCTATTTATTCATTTTCCCCTAGATGAAAGTTTGGAAGGTTTTGTCTCACTGCTGCCATGGACAAAGTATTATAAACATTCACAAGTTTTCATATGAATATACATTTAATTTTTTTCTGGAGTGAGTAAATTGATTTATTAATCATATAAAAATATCCCTAAATTTCTCAAAGGTCCTACAATTTCCATCATCTCACCAGAAATTATTAGAGTTTACATTACTCTATAATATTTAGTGTTATATGGAGATTCCTCCAAATACTGGAAATCGAGCTCCCATACGATCCAGTATTACCACTCCTAGGAATATACCCTAGGAACACAAAAATACAATACAAAAATCCCTTCCTTACATCTATATTCATCGCAGCACTATTTACCATAGCAAGACTCCAGAAACAACCAAAATGCCCTTCAACAAACAAATGGCTAAAGAAACTGTGATACATATACATAATGGAATATTATGCAGCTGTCAGGAGAGATGAAGTTATGAAATTTTCCTATACATGGATGTACATGAAATCTATTATGCTGAGTGAAATAAGTCAAAGAGAGAGAAAAACGCAGAATGGTCTCACTCATCTATGGGTTTTAAGAAAAATGAAAGTCATTCTTTTTTTTTTTTGGTTTTTGGTTTTTGGGCCATACCCAGTGATGTTCAGGAGTTACTCCTGGCTATTTGCTCAGAAGTCGCTCCTGGCAGGCACGGGGGACCATATGGGAACCGGGGGATCGAACCGTGGTCCGTCCTAGGCTAGCGCAGGCAAGGCAGCAGGTACCTTACCTCCAGCGCCACCGCCCGGCTCCCGAAAGACATTCTTGCAATAATAATTTTCAAACACACAAGAGAAAAGAGCTGGAAGTTCCAGCTCACCTCATGAAGCTCAGCACAAAGAATGATGAGTTTAGTTAGAGAAATAACTACATTCTGAACTGTCCTAATAATGAGAATGTATGAGGGAAAATAAAAGCTTGTCTAGAGTACAGGCAAGGGCTGGGTGGGGAGGAGGGAGATTTGGGACATTGGTGATGGGATTGTTGCACTGGTGATGGGTGGTGTTCTTTACATGACTGAAACCTAAACACAATCATGTATGTAATCAAGGTGTTTAAATAAAATAAAATAAAATATATTATTATAAATTTTGTCTAACATTTTGGTGGGCTGAAAGTGGTCTTTCATTTTTTCTAACTTGCCTTCTCTGATGAGAAAAGATACCTATCATTTTATCAAGCACCCATTGAGTACTTACTCATCTTCTTTTATAAAGTTTCTGCTCAAGCTGGCCCTTAACATAAAACAGTTTACGTTTATAACTGAGCTTGTAGCAATGCTTTATATTCTATGGATAATAGATAACAGTTCAGATATCTGAACTAGAAATATTTCCTCTCATTGTGTGTCTATATTTCCTATATCAGCAATACTCTTTCAACTATTAGAAATCCCTAGATTTTGATAAAAGTTAATTTATTATGTGCCTTTCAGACATCTTTGCCAAGGTACAAGGTATAAGGTATACAAGGCAATCTCCTATATTTATTTTCTTGAAAATTAAAGACACCTCTTGCCAAAATCCACAACCAGAGTAAAACCAGTTCAAAGACTGTGATACCAAGCAAAATCCTCATGCATCATGAGATCAAGGGGTGAGTATTTGGGGGTCTTATAATCAGAGAATTTTCATTTTGAAGCAGCTTCCCCAATGGGCAAGTTTCAATACCTTGTTTGGGTGTTGCTTTTGGTGTTATTTCTCTAGTTTGACTTTCTCTAGGATCAGAAGCACGCTTTACCGTGAGGGTTGCCAAGCTAAACTTCTCTCTGGATGAGGAAAGCACATGGTTTCCCATGTGCAAACCTTTGCTTTGGTGTCTTGCTGTAACTTCCACTGTAAAACCTCTTTCTCAAATATTGCTTTTTGCCTCTGTGGAAAAACAGCATCTTTAGCACCAGGGACACATGTGCAAAGGCCACCACCCCACTCCACCAGAGGGGGGATGTGTGTTTAAAAATGGAAGTGGCTTCATAACCTACTTCACTTTGGTTTTAAAATAACAGTTCATAGATTTGCATTTGTTTTTCATTCCTGGCCCTGTGAACTCTGCTTCTGTTTGACTTGATAAATTCCATCTCACCTTCCACGCAACTGTTCAATCCATTTTTTTCTAGCATGTTTAGCCAAAAATGGTTTTCTGGTGGTAACCAGTTCCTCAGCTTGGGAATTTCGTATGGAGAAGAAAAACATCAGTTAGTCATATTTCTCCCACTTGTAATTCTCAGTTGAAATTAGTTTGCTGCTGTCTAATATTTGTTGCAATCAATGCACAACTAGGTAGAATGTAGAATTTGACACATAACAGAGTCCCTGGAAGTTTTTTAACAAAGAATTTTATATTATTATTTTGCAGCTGTTTCATAGTGAGCTCTGAGTTAATTATAACCAACAAATAGGGGCCTGGGAGATAGCATGGAGGTAAGGTGTTTGCCTTTCACGCAAAAGGTCATCGGTTCGAATCCCGGTGCCCCATTATGGTCCCCCGCGCCTGCCAGGAGCGATTTCTGAGCATGGAGCCAGGAGTAACCCCTGAGCACTGCCAGGTGTGACCCCCCCCCAAAAAAAAACCTAAAAAAATAATTTTTTTTGAATAGACCCAGACATATATGTTGCCAGCACACGGTATTAGGACAACTAATACATATTCTACAGATACACAGAGATGAGTCTGGAGTCTGTAAATAAAGATAATTTTTGGTTTTCCTTTCTTGTCTCCCCCACTTCCTGTTCTAATTTCTGAGGAATGACCACATGGTTTCACTTCTGCTGTTGTCATCATTTTGCAAATGAGTTTTGTGCTAGAGTTTTTCCAAAAGGTAGGTGGGTTTTATTTGTCTGCTGGGACTTGAAGCTGTGTGAGTAGAGCATGAACACTTGGTCTCTCACGCAGAGCTGATTTGAGTTCTCTACACACAGTTTCTATTCATCTTCCAGAGAGACTCAAGCAATCTAACATAATGGAATAAGAGGCAGGCTGTAAAATTAATAGAAGCTATACACTTATGGATGTCACTATGGATGGCAGAGTTAAAATACAAAATGGAATGCATCTCTCTTATCATCTATTTCAGAAATCTTAAAAAAATCATGAAATTAATGAAGCAAGATATGTTGATTGGTGGAGAACTTGGGGCCACACCTTACTGTTGTAAGGAATCAGTCCTAACTTTTCTCAAGGAATCAGTCCTAACTTTGCTTGGAATCACCTCTGGCTTTGTTCAGGGAACTATAAATAGTGCTGGGGATTGAGTTTGAGTCAAGGCAACTATGTAAGGCAATTATCTAATACTTTTCACTATACACACATGTATATACACATATATGTCACTCTTATTTTCAGGTATGTGCAAGATCCTAAATAGAATGAGAAAACAACAATCACAATTCAAACTCTCCATTTGCTGGGCCATGTAGCTACCATTGCAGTTAACATTAGTTTGATATTTTGGCCAAGTTAACTTCTTTTTCCTCTGAGTTTTTCCATCTGTTAAGTGACAAACATGACAGCAACTAGTTCACATTTTCATTGAGATTGGCATTTTGGTACTAGGATTGTAGCAGAAAAAAAAATAAATAAATGAATTTTCATTCTGCAATCTTAGTAATGAATTTATTTGCTATGACAAGAACTAACCGAGGGCCAGTGGCACAAGTGGTAGGGAATTTGCCTTTCACACACTAACCTGGAATGGAGGGCAGTTTGATCCCCTGGAGTCCTATATGGTCCCCCAAGCCAGGAGCAATTTTTGAGTACATAGCCAGGAGTAACCCTGGAATGTCAACAGATGTGGCTCAAAAAAAAAAAAAAAGAATTAACTTAATTCTCTATAACTTTCATCAATTGTTGTTATTTCTCTATGAACTATACATATTTTAAAAAATAATAAGGTAGGGTCATTTTACTTTGCATGGAATAATGTTGCCACAAAAGAAGACATCACACTTTAAGACCATCCTTTACATATATCCATGTCTAGACACCCTAGTTTTCAAACACTTGTTTCTAAGTACTGTGCTTAGAAACCAGATACACAGTAACTATACAAACAGTTAAAACATTATAATATACTTCATTCATTCAATAAATCTATTGAAATGGTACACATCTGCCATATTAATTGTCCTTGTTAACCAGCTCCAAAATAGATCAATGTTTTTATGAGAAAACTCATTTTGAGCACAGACCAGACATCCCTTTAAGTTGAACAAATATTTATAAAGACTCAACTCTGCCTTAGAAATTGCTTTGGATGATTTGTTTTCATTTTCTAATTTAATCTTCATAATAACCATGTAAAATGTAAATGGGATATTATTATCGTTATTTTAAAGAGAAGAAAATGGAAGCTTGGAAAGTTTAAAAAACTTTCCCACAGTTACTCAAGTTATGGCAGAGTTAAGATTCAAACCAAAGCCCCAATTTTTTCCATTATACTTTGTGGTTGCTTTTTCCTGAACACACACGCATACACACGTGCACACACACACACACACACACACACACACATGCACACAATGCTGGCAGCTGGACAAAGAACTCTTTTTTTTTTCCTTCAGACCCTTGACTTTCTGTAGAATCACATTTATTTATAAACCACCGTCCTTAGAATGATCTATTGTGTTTTAGTTTTATAGACACATTCTTCTGATGACCATTGACACCCTAGGAATGGGTTATTGTTCCTGTCCTATTCTTCTTTGTAAATAGTAAGAAATTGATTTACAAAACTTGTCTGTCATACATAGGTTTTTAATTTTTAATTTTCATTTTGAGGTTTTGGGGTCATGTCCAATAGTGCTCAAAGCTTAGTCCTGGCTCTGCACTCAGGGATCACTCATGGTAGGGCTCAGGGTACTGTTAAAAGTGCTTGTGCTGAAGCCTGGGTGAACAATATGCAAGATAAGTGCCCAGCCTGCTGTACTATCTAAGTTTCACATAGAGTTAAACAACTATGTACTTCACTCTTAGAGAGTTCTATTGTTTTCTCTATGGACTGAGTTTGTTCTGCATCTGCTATTCACACCTCTCTTGCTTCACTTCTGAGATCTGATAGGGGAATATATATGGTTTGGGTATATTATGGTAAAACAGATTTGTCTTGATGGCCAAAGCACTTTATCTTAAAGAAATAAGCCCAAGTCTAAGGACATTATTCATTGGGATTAAGTTTCCAGTTGGAGTGATGAGCCACGCATACTGCAGATCAATCACACTGTTTCCCATATTTTACTACACTGCTGCCATTGTCATCATTTCTGAGTGTATTTAAGTAAACCAAGGTTTTAAGCCTGTAAGTGTGAATGCTAAAAAGTTCACAGAACTCAAAAAACAAGAAGGAAGGGTGAGGAAAACAAATCTGAGGCTGATTTCAGCAATAAAAATGTGGGTTGTGAACCCCTGGCCATTTCCTTAAGTCATTTTTCTGTGGCACCACCATGATGAATAGAAGGATGAGGGTCCAGGGCCAATTCATGAACATCAGCAGTAATAATTAGGATAAATTAAGAGAATACTTGTGAGACATCCAGAAAGCATAGAAAGGGGGATAAGAACGGAATTGCTGGCAAGTTTATCCTGGTAGCAGGCCCTGAGGTGTTTTAATCCTTACAATATCCAAAGGAAGTCACCATCACAGGGAAGTAGAGTGATTAGTGATAGCCAGAGCATCAGAAGAGAGAGGAGGACATACAGAGGCATAATGGACATATATGAAGGTAACAGAATAAAGGTCAGAAGGCCTCATGCATGGCTGCCTAGTGCACAGACATTCATACATTGCATATACCAAATAATATACCCAGTTTCATGATCTTCTAAGCTCCTACTAGGATTAGGGCTACCCCTAATTAGGCTAAATATTCTACTGAATTAATACAACTAATTCACAGTTTAAAACTCAACAGTTTCTAGATTTTAACACTGGTCACTTTCAGTATCCTGGCAGAAGAATCAGGTCAACATGAAGGGATAGAGGCTTTGAAATCAAAGGTCCTAGCACTCTGAACAGAGTCACTGAAAACTAAAGATGTTCTTCAGAGCACATTTTTATATATGTATAAACTCTGGAATAACCTTGAATACAAGCACGTGAATATTAGTGTTGATATATCTACCAAGGTGCTTATTAATGCTGATTTACCTTACTTTCCTAACAAATGGAACATTGTGTTTACAAAATAGGTGAATATTTTCCAAGAAGGCAGAGAAATCATAAAATGATATAACCAACTTTCCCAAATTTAAGTGCTTAGGTGGAGAGGTGGAAAGGTGGAGAGCAGAAAGGGTGGCATATACCTCCAGGGAGTGTAAAGCTCTGAATTGTTACTCATGTCCTGACTCTGTGCATCAATTCCAGCATATCTGTATCTCTACAAATTAATTAAACACAAGAAGGAGGCCCCACAAAAAACCAATTTTTTGCCAGAAGCATAAGTAGCAACCTGGACTTATGATAGAAATTTGGGGCAATCTGTAGCATTGAACTTTGAGTCTACAACATCTTATACCATCTCTGGATAAATATTGTCAAGTCAACTTATTGTCGGACACCCAACTGGAATAGCACTGCCTCGTGTGATAAAACAGCCTTCCCTTGTTCACGGGTCACATCAAGTATGGTCATGGTGTGAGTGGAAGGAGAAACGTCCATGGAAAAAAGTGAGAATTTCTTATTGACCTTATTTGACTCAACCATTGGGTGAAATTTTGGGTAATGTTCTAGAAAGGGGCAAAGAGGAAACAGACCATATCTATGCCATAGGGATGAGGGAAACCTGAATATTTTCTAATCAAGCCCTTGGAGAATCCTCTTCTTCAACTAGTGATTTAGATATTTTATGACTTATGCATTGCAATTGCTATGTCAACTTGACAAAGACAATGTTAAATATCATTTTCCCTCTGTGCGGTATATTACATTGTCTTCCCATCTCTCCCTTCAGCAAGCATTATATTTATAGTCAAAATTTCCCTCTTTTTCCCTACCCACTCACTATTCCTTACTGCCTCTTCCTTCCTAGTTATCCCGTTATCTCTCATTTCCCTTTCCCTTCTCTTCTTTTCCTTTCTTCTTCCTTTTCATCCCTCTTTACTACCTTCTTTCTTTCTCTTTTTCACTCACACGTCACTAGTGTTTTGAGTGGAAATAAAAATGTAGAACATATTGACTATTATTATTATTATCATATAACTTTGATAAAAGAACAATGAAAACAAAAATGCTATTGATCTTTACCCTACAACCATGAACTTTTTTCTTATTTTCATAGGATTATTTGTTAGTACCTTTTATTTTTCCTTGTCAGAAAAATATCAAATGGAAGGTCCACTTGGACAATGTTAAATAAGGTGAGATATGCACAAAGAAAGCCTGGAAAACCTTTCAAATATGTAAATAGTTTTCTGTGACATTCTTTAGACTAATATTTTATCTAGAAACAGGAAAGCAATTTCTTATTAAGACTACTTTCTCTCATTATATTCCATTGCTTCTACAAAATTTTGATTCATTTATCATGTGTACAATAACCCTGAAGTTTCCTAATCAATCACTGCCTTTTTTAATAAGTTCACTCAAATCCAAGAAACATGTCTATTTTTTATTTTTCTGCTTGTTCATAAGCTCAAAATCAACAATACCAAAAACAATTCTCAACCCCTTCCAATCATATTTCTTTTTCACCTAGTACAGATTGTACTATCCAAATTGGTTTATTTTTTCCTCTTGTCCTTGCTTTTAATTTTCTCTACCCTTTGGCCTTTGCTTATTCCAGTTTCAATCTCAGTGCTGATTTCTTGAAAAATGCCAATCTTCTGTCTTCCTCAGGTATTGCTGACGTTTGCCCTGTAGGAATCTATTTCTCAAAGTAATTCTCACTAGGTTCTATCTAGTCTAAACTGCTGATTGCTAGATTGGGTGTGGTTTTAATCTGGTGATATCTAACTTCTTTCATCACATGAAGATGCTTCACTGCTTTCATTATTCATTTTCCCAGCCTATTTATCATGTTGCTTCAAATTTGCTAAAGTCCATATTTCCCATTTATCCCCCATCTGGTACAATTTTTAAACTATTATTGACATTTATCACATACATTTAAATGAATAAAGGATTGAAAACATTCATGCATTATCTCCCCATTTCAACCAAAAGCTCCTTAAAAACGTCTCCTTTTCATCAGCAAAATTTTCAGCATGCCATATAATAGAAAATGTTGAGTAAGTAGGCTTACAATTTTCAATGAGGCATGCTGGAAATTCATATCAAGTTACAATGAAATGTTACTTCACACACAGAGTGAAGCCAAAGAGTTTTATTGAAATGTATTTTAGAGATATGAGAGGGAAGAAAAGAGAGAGAGAGATCCACGTTTAAGAGAAAACATGAGCTTCTTCAGAGGGAAATAAAGCAAAGGAAAGAAAGGAATATGTGTTGAAGAGAGAACATAAAAATATTTTGATAAAAGCAAACCAACAATAATGGAGAAAAAGAAAGGAGAGACCTAGAGTGTCTGTTGTATTTCTTCCTGTCAGGGTCACACTTTCCATCTGACTTCCAGCTATAAGCCCAGTCCCTGTTCATCACAAACCATGCATCTTTGCTTTGATAGTCCATGTGTACATTTTCTACTGATGTTGTAAATGATTGCTCAAGGAAAAAAGTTAGCATTTTTAGTCTACTTTTTCAGAAGTCAGAAAAGATTGTTGCTGGCCAAATTTCCTATCTTCTCCATTGTATTGGACTTTGATGTTGAGATCATATGAAATAATTTCTGTACACAATATTCTCTAGCTTAACTATTACCTAACTACCTGGGATCTTTCCCTCACCTTGTTTCTCTCTTGTCTCTTCATTAGGGATGTTTAATAACATCTCTAGGACTGAAGCAATAGTTCAGGTGTTTAGACTCCTACCTTGCATGTGGGCTGGTTCTTTGCCATTCACAGAACTGCATGTTTTCCCAAGCACAGCTGGGAGTCATTCCTAAGTACAGAGTTAAGTTTAAGTCTTGAGTACTTGTATGTTGTTCAAATTTTGCATACACCAAAAAAAGTCTTAATATCTCCAATATTACTTTAATTTAGTCCTGGATTTTGCAAATGGAAGCCCTCAGACCAAGTTTAGCACATCAAGTCTTTGCTTTCACCCCTGTAACCTAAGGATTGTTTGACATTTTATAATGAGTTGGGAGGGAGCAAGAGAAGAATATTAATATGTGACACATTAAAATTATTTAAAAACCAAATATTATGAAGAAACATGCTTCTTCCTGCCCATCTGTCTACATGCATTCTCTGCTTTGGAGCAGAGTGAGTAATCATAATTCCTGTGCCTGACCTGCGAAGAGGAAAGTAGTTATTACCTGGTCTTTAATAAAAATGGCAAGTTTCCTTTGATATTGCTACCTATCTACTTTCTCTTACACTCATGATGTAGGCTGACTTTTTCCAATTTTTGTCATCTTGTGGTATGTGTATCTGTTTTCACTCCATCCCTAAACACCATCCTGCTCTAGGCATTCTAATAAGCAACAATCATTGGTCCAGAGATCCATTTGTCCTATAAATGCTGATTTTGTAAGGGTGTTTCCTTGACTATCAAGAGGAATAAATTCACTTAGGGTAAAGAGAATGTGAGCACAGAGGAATCTTCCATGATAGGAAATGAATATATTGTTGTTTATCTAAGTGGGGGTTGCAGGAGTCCAGGGGAAACCTGAATGAAGTCTAAAGAGACACAGGGGTGGGAGGTTGGCCTGTAAACAAGTGACATGACCCCCCTGGGTAGTATGTTGAGTAAATGCCAGGCATTGATAGAGTAAAATGAATTATTTGACAAGTGCTATAGAACAGATCTGCTGTCTACACCCTCTCAAAAAAACTAAAACAAAAACAAAACAGTAGTTGAAAGTGAAGTGAATGGAGAAAAAAAAGGGTTTCGTTCATTCCACATTGTTGTTACCTTTCTCCAGGCAGGGTTGCATGAAGAAAAGAAACTCGGGTAGATGGAGAGGACATGGCATAGGTAGGAACAGTCAGACTCTAACAAGCACATTACTATACTCTGATAAAGTCACACAGATAACTTTGTTTGTATTTCCAATCATATGTTTCCAGGATGAATATAATTACCAGGTACAGAGTGCTGCACTAAAGAACACCCCAAAACCTCATGAGCTCTGTTTCTAGCCTGTCACATGAGGAACCTGGAACTGCTCCCTTCTCTCTCCATCTGTTGGATGCATTTACTCAGACCAGCAGGCTGAATTCAGAGGAAGCATTTCATTCTTTTTTGTTTGTTTGTTTGTTTGTTTTGGGCCACACCCGGTGATGCTCAGGGGTTACTCTTGGCTATTCGCTCAGAAGTCCCTCCTGGCAGGCACAGGGGACCATATGGGAAACCAGGGATCGAACCGTGGTCCGACCTAGGTTAGCGCAGGCACCTTATCTCCAGCACCACCGCCCGGCCCCCAGCATTTCATTCTTGCCTACAATTCTCACACACAAGACACCATGTTTTGTACACAATGTTTCTGAGGCCCTAATAGGTGAACTGATAGTGTTTATCTGCAGGCTGTAAAATCATTTTCTTGGCACCTTAATGGAAAAATGGCTCACTCATCAGCTTATTTTCCTAGTTCTGGGGCTGTGGGGCTATTCCAATCTCTTGGTGATATTCTGGGGAACATATGTGGTATTGGCAATCAAATCCAGTCCTTCTACATGCAATGCATGTATTTAGCCCATTGAACTCTCTTATTATTGAACTTCCTTATTACTTTCAGCTTTTATACCCTCATCATTGTATACTGTAATTTTCCATATAAAGAGACAAATTATTTTCTATTCCGTCATATATGACAGTCTCTCTGTTCTCTACCAAAGCCATGGTCTTTTTTTTTTTTTTACAAAAATGATTGTATACCCATATTAGGAATATTGTGTCCAAACATTCTCTCCATTTATAATATCTTATAATAATCAGGGCTTACAACAATGTGTAGGGTGCTTGTTTTAAATGTAGCCAATCCAGGTTCAATTCCTGACACTTTCTTAGCCTCACCTGTAGTGGTCTGAGCATCGATCCAGAAGTAAGCCCTAATCATTAATGGATATGGTTCCCGAACAAAACAAAATAAAAATCCAAAACAAAAACAAAACAAAAGCAAACAAATGAAATGCCAACTTTTTGTATTCAAGTTCCATTATCTTAATTTTTTTCCTCAAAATTTTCTTTACTCTTTCATGTGTAATATATTATTTATTTTAAAATTTCATTATATTTTATAAGGTATGTATTTATTACATTAATTTAAAATTCCAAATTTTATTTTATCAAAGTTGTAAGTGATATTTGGGTTAAAATGTCATTGTGTAAGTCTCATAATGTAAAGTAATTTTTATGTCATTTTAGATCCTGGGTATTTTCTAGATCATCAGAGGTGACATGTTTGTACTATATTAGGTGTTACATTTGGTAATTATTTTTGTATTTTGAATGTCAAGCATATTAGTTGATAAGACCATCACATGTTTAAAAGATTATAACACTGATTGAATACAGTTCTGAAAAGTAAGGCCTTAGAAAACTCATTCCATTGAAATACATATTTCCTCCCCTGATATTTTTCCAAGGTCTTTACATCACAAATTTTACTATATCTTCCTTTATGTTGACATTATTCTGAATGTTCACTATTTAGAACTGTTACTTTAGGATTACTTTGTAATATAACCACTTTTTGCCATCTCCCCCTTTTTGAGTTAAGATTGTCTCTATATTTCCTTTTTGACCTTTCTATGTTCTTATTAATCTAACACCATAATTCTTGCTGGACATTCAAATCTTTTGTCAATATGTTCAACCATATCAAATGACCTGTCAGTCAGTTGTTACTGTTCTTACAAACACAGGCTGTGGGGTCCTCATCCTACTTTGGAATGTATCTTTGTGGCTCTCGCTGCCTAGGATGAGAGTGTGAACAGCTGGCCTGCTGGCTTTACCTTGCTCTTCAGGACACCTGAGCAGGCTTGACCTTTGTCAGAAACACCTTCAGTAATGCCTGAAATATAAGTAGAGCTCAGAGATATGAGTAGACTTTGCAGAAATCTCTACATATTGATTTCCAATCTAGGAATGCTTTCAGCAGGATTGACCTAGAAATTCCATTTAAATTAACCTGCAACTTATAGATTAATGAGTTACAGCTGCAGTGAGAAATAGAAGTCATTCACACCGGCAAAAAATAAGTCTATGATAAGTAAAGTTTATAAAGCAAGACTTCACCCAGAAGCCCCCAATTTATCAGCTTACCTGTGTTAGTATGTGAATGCAGTATGCACTTGTCTGGTTACAAAATACAAATGAACAAAGATCCAGGAAGTGGAGTCCCAGTTTCACAAAGATATGAACCTAACCACATATTTATGAGAGATGTACTCCCTGAGTGATTGGAAGTTGTAGTGAATGAGTCAGTAACAGTTATGAAGGCCTTCTGGGAAAGTGCTTTAGAAAAGAATTCAGGGTCCATGGAATCACTCAAGTGGTACAACACATGCCTGACAGGTACAAGCTCTGAATTGGATAGTTAGCTTTGTATACCAACCTCCCAGCACTACCGGATATAGCTCTGTTGATTCTCAGTAGTGCTGAGTATGACTTTAGAAGAACTACTCAGTTGAAATAAAAAGGGGCATGAAGGAAGTTTCTGCAGGTTGATCATATTTGTTATATTTTTTACTTGAATGTTGACTAGATTAATTTTTGTCATAATTCATTGAGCTGACTACTGCGATTATATATATCTAGGTTTCTTTCTATGAAGTGTTTCAATAGTTTATATTTGATATTAATTTATATTAAAGTTTTCTGGGGTGACACCTAATGGTCTTCAGAGCTTACTCCTTGTTCTGCATTCAGGGATCATTCCTGATGATATGAGGTTCTGGGTATCAAACATCAGTTGACTGTATGCAAGGTAGTGCCCTGTCCACTGTAGTATCGCTTTGGTTCCTATTTCAATCATTTTTAAAAAGGGAGGCTAAAAACCCCATATATCAGAGCATTGATTTTTGTTGAGCTTTACATACTGATAATAAAATATGAATGGAATTTCAAAGGACCCCAGTTGTTTTTCTTTTCTTTCTGGCAATACCTTAGAACAATAGTTTAATCTTTTCCCTAGATAGTAAGCTAAGTATTACCAGCAGCTTTCTGAAACTGAGCTAGAGGATGAGCAGGAAGAAGAGCTTACCCTTCATTAACATATTAGTCAATTTTCAAATAACCTCACTTGAATGTTCCCTGCTGTCAGCACTCCCTGAATACTTGATTACTTTCTCATGTCCACCTCCCAGGTAAGTCAAGTAATCAAACTTTCTCTTCCTTCCAACCCCATTGAGCAATGAACAGACCTCTTGACTATCTATATGAAATTCAGAATGAAGTATGATGTTTTAATACTTTTTAAAATGAGTTCAGAATTAAAATAAATTTTATGATTTTGCTAATGACTACCACCGACTTCATAAGTACTAGCCACATCCAATTATTATTATTGTTGTTGTTGTTTTGTTGTTGTTGTTGTTTTGGTTTTTGGGTCACACCCTGTGGCACTCAGGGGTTACTCCTGGCTCTACACTTAGAAATTGCTCCTGGCAGGCATGGGGAACAACATGGGATGCCAGGATTCGAACCACCATCTGTCCTGGATGCAAGGCAAACTCCCTACCACTATGCTCTCTCTCCCACCCCAAGCCACCTCCAATTCTTGAGCTTTTCTGAGGCAGTGTTGTGAAATTTGGCTCTAATTTAAGGTGTGGTCATGTGTTACCTTCTTCCACCCACACCCCAAATATTAATCCAGATAGGTTGTATAGTCTCTTTCCCAGCGTTTGGATATTATTGGACAATTGTTTTTCTTGGTCCTTGTAAGTTTCAAAGTTTCTTGTTTTCTACCTTTATAGTCAATTTTGTGTTTCAGGAATAAATAAGTCAACAGGGTTTCTTTTTCATATACTCTGCCTCTTTTCTGATTATTTCTTGGGTTTGAAACCTACATTTATCCTGGACTCCTACAATTATATTTAAAAAGTTGTCTCTAGAGCTAAATCCTCTTTGTTTAAATTGCCTCAAGGTTTCTGTCTTGATGTTTCAATTTCTTTCAACACATGAGTGGAATGTGGTACTTCAACTCTTCTTGCTCAAAATGCAACCCATTATTTTATTTTCTTCTGTAAAGAGCATTAGATATTTTATTATTTCAGCTCTCTTATCAATCTCCTGTCACCTAATTACTAAATCCTATGAATTCTACCTCATAATAGCTGACAAATTTGACTTCTTTTCACCTCTACTGCTCTACTTTAGATCTGGGCAATTAAAATGACCTCCTCCCCTCTGTCAGCATTTTTTGCCATTTCTTTCCTTCTCTTTTCATCCCAAAATGCTAGAAGGACTCTCTGGTTAGAAAAAGCTAAAAAAATAGCTTGAAGATTTTAGTTGGGGAGGAAGTAAAAACTGTCCTTAGCAGAAATCACATCTTATATTAATACTTTTGATTCTGATTATGCTGAAGCAGAATTTGGAGACTATTTGGTACTTTTAAGCACTCTAACCCCTGACTTGATAGTATTAGTAAGTGTAGACTAAGAATCAGTCAGTATGAAATAAGCACTAGAATCTTTATCAACCTCTAAACACTTACTCTTCATTACCACGCTTAAAATTACATGTCTTGATGATGTTTTTCTGCCATTCTTGGTACATGTGATGCTTATTCATTGTATGTTTCTCAAATGTCACCCTGTTCCTCATGAGTATGTATATTTCCTGAAAAATTACTAAGCTATTTATAGTCTGTTATTTCATCCTAGTTATTCTTTCATAAAACCAGAACAGAACCCCCACATCTTTTCTTTGAAACATTCTCCATTCTGTGTTCATAAAATACCTTCACTACTTAAATTGCTCTGTACTAATAAAGTCCCCACTGCTTTATTATTTGTGGATGATACCTTTCAGATTGCTCTAAACTCCCTACTTATCTTCATTACATTAACTTTATCATAATGCTAGAAACAAATGTAATTTTCTAAGCCTGGAATGTGAAGTCCCCTGTGATTATATTCTAATGCACATTTCAGACTTAGTCTTTTATGTTACCTCTTGTTTTCATTTTTAACCTTTTATTTAAACACTGTGATTACAAAGTTGTTCATGATTTAGTTTGTCTTAAAATATACACCATCCTTCACCCATAAACATCCCCCATCACTAATGTCTCCAGTTTCTCACACTCCCCACTGCCTGCCTTTGGTGAAGCCATTTAACTTCCACCTTTATTTTCCCTTATTTTTCTTTCTAGACACTGCATTTTGCACTATTGTTAATGGAGGGGTACTGTGCATATCATATTATTTCCATATAACACCTAGTTATTGTTCGGAGTGATTAGTTCCAATTATCATTACCACAGCAGCCCTTTGTCTGCCCTAACTGCACTGATGCACTATTTGTGACAAGCTGCCTACTACAGACGATTCTTCCTGGTCCTCCTCTCTATTTTCTCTGGATATTACTAAATTATCTTTTATTTTTCTTATATACCATAAATGAGTTAGATTAATCTATTTCTATACTTCTCTTTCAACTGAGTACACTCTCACTAATTCACTAAATATACTCTCTATATCTATCCATGTATAAGCAAATTTCATTACTCCATTTTTCCTAAAAGCTGCATAATATTCCATTATAGAGATGTACCATAGTTTCTTTAGCCACTCAACTGTTCTCATGAACCTAGATTATTTTCATATGCTGGCTATTGTAAATAGTGCTGCAATGAACATAGGAGTGCAGAGGACATTTTTTTTGTATTGTGCTTTTGTGTTCCTAAGGTATATCTCAAGGTGGTATTGTTAGTTATATATAAACTTGATTTCAAGTCTGTTTAATTTAATTATTTAATTTCTTTTTTTAATAAGGAAGCATTACCCTTCTAAACTCAAACATAGTCAATGCTTTGCATAATACATCAAAGGTAAATCTTGTTCTTTACAGTAAGTTACCTGAAGACATTATGAAATAATTACAGGATACACACAAAATTAAATATATCAGCATGATGCAACTACTCAATACTGCATACAGTGCATTATTTATAAGACACCACAAGGGCACAATTCTTATAAATTAACATGGGCTGTTGTTCTCAGGTTTGTGCTATTTATACCTGTTAGTGATAGTGAACATCAACATTATATCTTTCTGTCATTTATGAAAGCTGGACATTAAAGTTAAGAAATGAGTAATGTTATAGGCACTGACATGGAAAATACATTTTTGGAATTTTATGCATTATAAATTATATATACCTTTTAAATTGCATGTACCTTTCTTTTTTATTTAAAGCATTTTTTATTTACAAAGTTTTTCATAGTTGAATTTTAGACATACAATTTTCAGTCACAAACCCACTACCTGTGTCAACCTCCCTCCACCAATGTTCCCAGAGTTCATCCCAATCCTGACCCAACATAGGTCTTTTATTTACAAATCATAGCTGCATTTTTAATCCTAGCCAAATCAAATGCTTAAAGCCATAAAATTAATTTCTTAAATAAAGACATAACTCTGAGGTCAAAAGAGGTTGAAGACTTGTCACAATCACTTAATGAATGATCTTATGGGCCAGAAGAACTCAGTTTCAGATCACTTTCATTTCAGATGATTCTGAAATTGTTTAATTTCTATATTGAATAATATACATATTATTTTCCAAAAGAGCTGGATTAGTTGGCATTCCCACTAGCAGTGAACGTGAATAAGAGTTCCTTTCTCTCCACGTTAGCACTGGTTGCTCTTGTTCTTTGTGCTGAGTTCTAGTCTCTGTGGTGAGAGACGACACCTTGTGCGACCCCCCAGGAGGACCCCCAACCCACGGGGGTGTGGAGATGAGGGTCACTAGTAATTTTA
>PVKC010010076.1:0-26094 GCA_004027635.1 Crocidura indochinensis
TTATTGCTCTTTCCTCTTAGTTAGGATGTCATATCAAAACTGGCATAAGTTGGTGTTAGAGAGATATTAACATTATTTCAGGGGGAGTATGGTTCCTAGTGCTGTTGCAGAGAGTGGTATCAGTTCTATGTCTGAGGTCTAGGTCTCAGGATTGGAAGGTTGCTGCCAGGTCACATGGAGTTAAGGTGGGTCCACATAACACATGTTCAGGATGGGAGGCACCCTTGTATTATAAAAAGTATGGGTGTTTATCTCTAGTAGATAAGAGCTTGTTTCTATACATAACATTTCCCCCTCCTTTTTCAGTATGCATTTGCAAAAAGGAGTGGTGCCATATTATATTGCTGATGTATTTGGGGTAAGAATGTCATGCTACAGAATATTTGTGCCCTGGTTTTGACTTGAGCTTTAATCCATTGCAAGACTTTTTCTTGTATGTTTTTATACTAAGCAGAGCCATAACAAGTGAAGTTAAAGAGAAAAATAATCTATGAATATATACTAAAATAAATAAATAAAAGGAATTAAAGAAAAGAAGCTGTTTAAGGGGCTACCTTACATTTGAGAATATACAGACTAGGAGGAACTGTTATACAGGTATTGAAAATATAAAGGAAATATAGGCTTCCTCATTAACTATTTTGAGATATTCTTGGGGGTGAAATCCATGGCACATTTTCATCACACATTGTGGTCTTGTTGAGCTTGAGAAGTGATTTTCAGTCATAAGGGATCAGGTAGTGTCCTTGGATTGGGGGTCCTTCTGGAGATGAAACAGTAGCATGCAACAGTCCACATTTAGGAGGGTGAGAAGAAGGGCCACAAAGCTTGAGTCAGTGGGAGTACTGATTGTAGTTTCTTGCCAAGGCACGAGATGTGGGGCTGAGAGGGTGTTATTCTGCTTGGGAGCTGGGTGATAGTTTATTGGGGTAGATGGTTGGTCTTGGTATCTAATGGGTTAAGAACTGAGGGTAAGAAGAGTTAAATATGTAAGGATAATGGATCAGGACTGGGGAATTTGTGTAAATTAGATTTATATCCTAAGGCATAGTCTATTCTAGAGAAGATTCCATGTGTACTTGAAGAAAAATGTGTATTCTGCTTCCTTGGGGTGGAATGCCCTACTATATATATCCATTAGATCTATTTCCTCTAATTTCTTGTTTAGGGATCTTATGTCTTTGCTAGATTCTGCCTGGTGTATCTATCAAGAGATGACAGTGGATTATTGAAATCTCCTACTACTATCAAATTTCCTTCCGTATGTATTTTTAGGCTTTTGAGCAAATGCCATGTTGTGCTGGCTCCACAGTTGGCACATAGATATTGATCAGTCAGTACTTTCTGGTTTTCTGTTCTACTGATCAGTAAGTAGTGAACCTCTTGGTCTCTGAGCATATTATTGAGGTTGAATGCAATTTTATCTGATATAAGAATGCATTTCCCAGATTTTTTTGTTTTCCATTGGCTTGAATAATAGATTTCCATCCTCTTATTCTAAGTCTCTGTGTATCCTGTTTTATTAGGTGTGTTTTCTTGCAGGCAGTAGATATCTGGTTTTTGTTTTCTAATCCAACCCTCTACCCTGTGTCTTTTAATTGGGGAATTTAGCCCATTGACATTTAAGGAGATTACTGACAGAGCAGGTTGTTGACCTGTTTTATGAATAGAGTGGTTGTTGTTACAATTGGGGATTTGGATTGTGTAATACATCTTTGAATAGTTCATTTAGAGGTGGTTTGGTTAGTGCAAATAGTGTGATTTCTTTCTTGTCTGAGAATGTTTTTAATTCTCCCTCCCATATGAATGTGACTTTTGCTGGGTAGTGGACTCTAGGTTGAAACTTTCTTTCATTCAGTAGTTTAAACCTGTCACTTCACTGTCTTCTTGCTTAAATTGTTTCAAATGGGAGGGCTGGTTTGATTCTTATGACCCTTCCTTTGTACTTGAGGGTTTTTCTCTCCTTTATTGCTTCAAATAATTCATCTTTCCCTTTATTTTTTTGCCAGTTGGATTACAGTATGTCTTGGTGTTGGTCTGTTAGCATCTATTTTATTAGGGACTCTTTTAGCCTCCTGGATTTACAGGTTTTTCTTTCCAGAGGGTGGGAAAATTCTCTGCTACTATTTCCCTCACTACTTGTTCTTCTGCTTTCCCCTTTTTCTCCCCTTCTGGTACTCCTACAATTTGTAGGTTATTTCTATTTCCTTTGTTCATTAGATACCTAAATTTTTCCTCCAATGTTTTGTCCCCTGCTTTCACATTGACTTCTTTGTCATTGTGGTTTTGTAGTTTTTCTTCAAGTTCCTCTATGTGTTCTTTTAACGGTGATTCTACTATTATGGCTTGCTAAAATGTTTTTTTTTATTTCCCTTATTTCTGGTTGTATGGCTTCTTTCATCTTCTGTAAAAGTTATTCTTTAAGTTGGTTGAATTGTTCATCTATAGATTTCTTAATTTTGAAGGCTAGTGATTCCTTGATTTCCATTGGTAAGACATTCATTGTCACTTTTAGGTTTTCATCTATTGGGCATGTGCATTTTGGTGGACTTGGAAAGTACGTTTCCACAGCTACTAGCGTCTTCCTTTGTGTGCCCATATTTCTTTGCATTTGGTGATTTTAAATGTTGAGTTTTCAGTTGTTTAATAAAGTGGTCTGCTGATTGTATTAGAGATGCTTGAGGGTGCATTCAATTTAGAGTTTATTTTCCTATCCAGGTGGATAAGTATGATAGGGATATTACAAGCTGCTTCATTGTTTTTGCTATCCTGTTTTATGGGCTGTGGATTAACAGAGGAAATTGAGTATTGAGTCTGGGTTGACTATACCTATATGGTATAAGTTATATGAGTCTGATCATTTAGCAGCTTCAGTGAGAAGGGGCAGGGCATTCCCAGACTTAGAAGTGTAGTTTCTGTTTGTTACCTGGTTCCCACACTCAGTGTCACCAGAGCTGTCTGGGCAAGATGGCGAGATGGTGTCTCCCATGTTCTTTCTCCCTGCATTCCCCGACATGTGAGGTTCCTGTCTGTACCCTGGTCCCCTCACTCACAGTGTCTCTGGCCACCTGTACTGAGGCAGAGAGACTCCGCCATCTTCTTCCCTGTCTTCCCAGGCAAGTGTGGTGCTCTTCCTCTGGGCCCCTCACTTACAGTGTCATGAACATCATCAATCTTTAAATAGATAATTAGAGATAAAAAATGTAAAAATTACATGAAAATAAAAATAGGAGTTTGGGAACAGAAGAGAGAATTCAAAGGATTGGAACACATGCCTGAAATTTGGTAATGGCTCTCAGTTGAACCCCTTAAAATCTAAAGCCACAACATCTCATCCCATCCCATTGCTGCTCTAAGTCAGCACTACTCACTCAACTGTGACCCTGGAATACCTAAACTTGAGGCACCTCAGACTACAAGTCTTTGGAAGTGGCCTTAGAACCCTCTGAACATTACTTAGAGTCCCCCACCCCGAATAGAACTTATCCTAAATATAGAAAATAGGCTATAATGTAAAAAGATACTTGAGAGATTTCAAAAATTTGACAAGGGGCTGGAGCAATAGCACAGCAATAGGGAGTTTGCCTTGCATGCAGCTGATACAGGACAAAGCTGGTTTTATTTTCCGGCATCCCATATGGTCCCCTGAGCCAGTATCAATTCTGAGCACATAGCCAGGAGTAACCTCTGAGCTTCACTGGGTGTGACCCAACCCCCCAAAATTGACAAATGTTGACTTTATGATGGGTAAAATAATAATTTATATAAACATTAAAAATTAAGATTATTGGGGCCAAACAGATAACATAGAGGTAAGACATTTGCCTTGCATGCAGAAGGATTGTGGTTCGAATCCATATGGTCCCCCAAGCCTGACAGGAGAGAAATCTGAGTGTAAAAACAGGGGTAATTCCTGAACATTGCCGGGTGTGATCCAGAAACCAAAACAAAGGTTACGATTCAATTTAGGTATAAAATAAGCATGCCTCAGGTATTTTATTTAATGTATTGAAGAGGAAACCAAAAACATGAAATAAAAACAATTTAAAGAGTAGTGGAGGAACTTAAATTGCAATAAGATTAATGCTAGGAATAATAAAAAACTGATTAATGTCTTAAATAGCAACTAACTACAATTTGGGCACATCAGCTCCCCTGGACAGAAAAGTTTTGAAACTCTCTTGAACAAAAATCTAACAATTGATTCTATCCTTCTGAATTATCAAGTAACTCAGTAAATTGATTGAAAGAAAATATATCCAGTGTCTAAGTTTCAGGTAATTATTTTAAAGAAAGTATTTAATGCACTGTCATCTAGAATATTATGCTTCTCTACCTCTGAAAGAATTATGAAGGATTAGCAGTCTTTTCTCACAAAATACCTTTTTGGCTCATTTAGTTATACCAAAGCTGACTGAAGTCAACTGGTAGAGAATATTTTTATTTCTCTTGACTGGAAAAAGTCTTGTCACTTTTTAGCTTGGAAAGAGGAGGTTCCCACTTAACATTTCCAAATCAAACACTAATCCAAAGGAAAAGATATTAAGTTCAATTTATTAAAACATATTTTGACATATGCTGAAAGATTATATTTAATATATTAATATAAATGAGGAGCAAAAAATAGTGCTGGAATTGAAGTTTTGAATAGCTACCAGAAAGCATAAGAAGAAAATTTCTTTCTACACAGATCTGATAATATTAAATTTGTATTCACCACTGCTCTGGTGACAATAAATTATATTTATGCTTAAAATAAAATATAAGCAGAACTATAAGTTTTGCAGAGACACATAAATAATGTTAAGGTTTACTTGGATTTTTAAGAAAGAAAGACTGATAGGTGATAAAACTGTATTTTATTCTTTGGGGGTTTTACAATAATTTCTATGTTACATAAAACCGGCTAATTCAAAGCACTTAATTTTCTGGGGTCACTCAATTTCTAGAAAAATTCATTTACAATGTAAAGAAGTGACTTTTTTTATTATCTTTAAGATAAATAACTAAAATTGACACTCTCCTTTTTCATTTAAATATTACTGATGTGGTTATAAATGGAAGACTTTCAACTAATTAAACCCCATTCTTTGTCACTCTGTGCCAACCAGTGGCCAGTATGCTTGACAGAAATCAGAAGAAGGAATAGCATATGGTAGTGAGTTGTGAACCCCAGAGAAATTTCTCTGCTCCCACTCCATCTGTACAGTGTGTAGTACCCTACTCCCAAGTACAGAGATGCTGAGCTAAAGACAGCGGAAATGTATGATGGGAATGTGCAGCAACAGCTTTTGTATCATGCTAAGCATTAACCAAACATTTCCATTTCACAGCACATATCTTAAAGTGAGAAAGCTGAGTAGTAATATAGCTTATATAAAAGTACTTAAAATTCTTTAAGCTCAATGTACAATAATGCTTCTTGTATGTAGCTTAAGTGAAATGATTGTAGAATATACCAATATTTGAGTTGGAGTATTAGGAAATACTTAATTTTATCAAAACCAGGAAGTTTTGAAAGAATTCAAGGCAAATAATCTTTGGAGTATTTCACACCTCAACCAAACATAATTGTTAACAGGCTGAAATTTTTTTTTACATGGAGTAGATTATTTATGTTTTACTATGCTAATTCTGTTTTTAGGTGAGGATGTATTAGTTAATTCGTCAATAACTTCAACTAGAAGGTAACATTTGTCCTACTGTTTGTTCATTCTGTATCTATTCCTTCCTTCAAACTACAGCTGCATATTAGGAAGCATAGGAAAAAGAGATTGGTGCTTTCAGAAAATACTTTCTAATATCAAAAAAAATTAAATATAGCATTTTAAGACCATGGTTCTAGGATGCACCTTAATTTAAACAAAGCTCTAGTTCCTACCAGCTGTGGAGCTCAAAGTGATTTATACAGACTTCTCTGTCTTGATTTTCTCACCTAAATCAGCAGTCTCTAATAGATGTAAAGATCCTTAGATAGTGCTAAAATCTAGGAAGAGTTCAATAAATATTTATTATCTTCTAGTGATGCTGCTGAGATGCTGCTGATGATAATGATACTTTGACACTATTTTCTTTTTTATTTGTCAATTTCTGATTTATCATTTTGAATTCTTTCCTTATTAATTCAAATAGAGTTTATATTAACTTATATCATTTACTCAATTTTATAAACCAATGTTTGTATATCTTAGCAAATATATAGAACAGATAGTAATTGATAGTTAAAATATTTTAATTTGTTCTTTTTTCCATAAATGTGTTTTAACATCATAAAGTAAAATAAGTGGTGAAATGTAGTATCATGTTTTAATTAATCAGCTTTAATCAACTGATAATTGATTAATGAATGAATTTAGTCATTACTTTCCATTCTGAAGACTGTACTAATAGATGTTATAGTACTTGGATTCAATATTGGTTTATGTTATTTTATTTTGTAATTATAGAAAACAAACACATTTATCATAAATGCAAAACAAATACTCCACTGCTAAACCACATCCCTAATGTCCCACTTGCTCATAATACAGTGAATGATCTGGGCTGCTTTTATTATATTTTAGCATTCTGTATCTAAGACTCAGTGAAGTTTGTTCGTAAAGTTTTGCAATCATACAACAAACAAGAAATACAATAAGTTGATATCAGATTAGATGAAGAAAAAGCAAGCATAGAAACCTGAGAAAATAATCAAGAAGAGTCCTACATTTAGGTTTCATCTTAGATATTTTTAAGTACTACATCTGAGAAAATTGCAACTGTAAGTTGCTACAGTGCAATGAAGATATGGGTTAGGGAGAAACAGTTTATATTCAATTAAACTTTCTTAGCTTTACAGTAAAAGCTATATTAGTAATTGCATGGTTATGTATTTTAATTTTTTCCCCAATTTAATCAATTTTGTCATTAACAGAGCAAACAATAATCCTATTGATAGCAGCTAAATATGCTAATTGCTCAACAAACAGCTCTATGGAACAGGAAGGAAATTCTAGTTTTTAACATTTGCCAGATTCTATGGCATAAACATTCCCACCACATTTGACTTCAAGCTGTTACCAGGATGCCAATCAACTCATATAGTTCCTGGAAACAGCTTTCTTAGGTTTTTATACATGTTGGCTCTAGAATACCCTGCCTATTTCTTTTAATTTAGGAAGGGAAAGAATCTGTAAGACTGAAACATAAAAATAGCCTAGTTTTACCTCAACTGATAAAATTATGGTTGTACTTTTTTATTTTTATGGATTTGGGGCCTCACTCAGCTCTGCGCAGGGATTACTCTTGCCTTTGAACTCAAAAGTTACTTTTGGCAGTGCTTGGGGGAACCAAATGGAATGTCTGAGATTATGCACAGTTTGAATCCAAGGCAAGAGCTACCAACTAGGCCATTAGACAGGCCAACGTTGCATTTCTTAACTAAGTATTCTTGGTGAATGGAAATAGTAAATCTTAAAGGATATAAGTGGAAATGTATAAATATATTATAAAATATAACATGATGAATTTCTCTGATCCAGTGCAAAGATGATGCCCACAAAACTGTTGCACTGTGCATAAGGCACCTTCATTTAGTAGGAAAACAACAGGTCTGGCAGTCAAGTGGTCTGAACACCCTTGATGTGGAGAGCTTATTAACCCCAAGAAATATTTGTCCAGCAGGCCTGTTACGGATGTTTTTGCCCCTACGTGGATTACAAGCAATATTTCTGAGATTCATACCATGGTACTGATATTATGTTTCTTTCATATTTAATTGACCTAACTTCTCCCTTGTAAAAATCACAGACTGAAATATGGCCTCAATAATTTTTTTTTTTTTTTGCCAAGAGAAATATAGGACCAAAATCCAAAATAAAGACAAGCTTCCTCTCTCCTTGTCAACCATATTTACATCTTAAAGCCAAGTCAACCAAGCTAGCTTGCAAAATCTGTTATTCTGGTTTTAGCTTCTAAATAGTAAACGAACAGTTTCTACTTTCACTATGGTAGCCTACAGAAACTGCATTCTGGGCCCAGACCCCAAATAGTAATCAAACTAGTCTTTCATCATTTTTTGTTTGTTTGTTTGTTTTTGGGCCACACCCGGCGGTGCTAAGGTGTTATTCCTGGCTGTCTGATCAGAAATAACTCCTGACAGGCATGGGGGACCATATGGGACACCGGGATTCGAACCAACCACCTTTGGTCCTGGATCAGCTGCTTGCAAGGCATAATGCCCCTGTGCTCTCTCTCCAGGCCCTAGTTTTTCATCTTTTGTTATAAGATCCTCCTTTCAAACCCAGCCTAGCCTGTCATTTTGTTATGTAACAGGCCATACTGTTAATGTTTCTGTTTTTCTTGAGCCCCTGCTTTTTGTCAGCGTGGAAATTCCTTTCATGTCTACTGTGAATTTGCCCTATATATATATGCCCAACATGGAAGATTAAATTTGTTACATATCTGCCAGAAATGTGCTGTCCCCATACATTGTGTGTGGCCATCATTTCATCATATTTCATATTTTGCCATTCATATTTACCCACTCCCTGAATTGGGATCACCGGAGTCACTAGAGCTTTGAGACAGAAGCTGCCTGCAGCACAAAACTACTTGGTAAATATCATATTTGTAGAATTATAGATATTTAATTCTTATTCCTAATTGGAACTGATATATAGGTTTATAGTCAGTGCCATACATATTTTTGTAGTAAATTACATTAAAAATACTATGTATATATAGATATATATGTACTATATACACTAACTATAAAACTGTGAAAGTATCTTTATCTTTAAAGAATTAATTTCTACATTCTTAGGTACTGTTAATCTAAAGAGGTTAATAAACATTAGTTTAATTGTTTTTGTTGTTTCTGTTTTGGGGAGTGTCAAATACTCAGGGTGTATTCCTGGCACTGTGCTCAGAGACAATCCTAGTGGAGCTCAGAGATCATGTGGGGTACATAGAATAGAATCCAGGTTGGCCACATGTAAGCCAAGATTCCTACCCACTGTAGTACTTTCTCTGTTTCTATTTTATGGTTCAAGAAAAGACTGGAAGGCACAATTATAAGTTACCAAAGTTAACAGAGTGGGTAAGGATTTGGACTGTTTGAATTAAGTAGCATTTCCTTTGGCATGATCTTTTACAGAATACTATAGAATCTACACTGAAGTGTCCCTGAATGCTCTCCTTTTTCTTTGTTTGAGGTTTAAATCTCCCACCCAAACCTGAGCTAGAATATCCATCTCACCTTTACCTGGTGGAAAATAAGAGGGATGTAAAAGATAAATCTAAAATGATTGATCTTTATTATTATTTTTTATGTATACTGTTTGTTTAACTGCCACATCTAGCTGCTCTTAAGCTTACTTCTAGCTCTATGGTCAAGGATTAATTTAGGGACCATATGTGGTGCCAGGAATTGCATGTACGAGCTAAGTGCCTTCCTTGTTATTATTTCTCTATCCCTTCTCTCTTCTATAAAGGTATTTGATTCACATTTTTATTGTTTCTACTGTTCTGAGTATCTATAGTTGCATTACAAATCACTCCAAAATTTAATACAAAAAGCATTGAAGTCATTATGAACAATTATCATAAGTGAAATTTATTATAATATGGTTTCTGCTTTGTTAAAAATGTAGCTTAATGGGTAAATGCTCACTGAACTTTATATATTACTGTTGTGCTAAATAAATACAATTTAGGAAGAAAATATATCTATATTTTTTTGGTTTGGGGGTCACACCCCACGGTGTGCAGGGGTTATTCCTGGCTCTGCACTCAGAAATTGCTCCTGGTAGGCACGGGGTACCATATGGGATGCCAGGATTTAAACCACCACCTATCCTAGGTCGGTTGCTTGCAAGGCAAATGCCCTAACAGGACCAGAGAGATACATTTTAAATAAAATTAGCAAAATATTTTCAGTGACTATGCACCTTCTTTTCCTGACAAAAAATCTTTGGCTTCAATTTTCCTTAGATAGATACACAAACATCATAGTGAGATTATCAGATCACCTTTAAGCACACAAATGCTACCTAAAAGGTAACACTTCAAAGCTGTCCCAATATTGCCAAATTTGAAATCCCTGACATTTAACAAAGCACACTATTTTTCACATGGGAAAACTAATATTTTACAATGCATAACTATATCAAATAAAGCATGGCTATTATACCTATTTGAATTCTCCTTATAAACACTCAGTCTCTAATGTCCTGTGACATTTTAATACGTTTTAATGTGTGTCAAGATAATGTGAAAAATGCATATCAATTATTACCGATTTACTTTGGCTATTGTTCTGGATAAGGTATAATTTTCCACCAGTCATTTGTTTAGAAATTTGGCAGCACACAGGGAACTTTTCCATACTTAAAAAGCATCCAGAATTTAGAATGATACCTAATGATATTAAACAAGTGTTCATAATGCTCAAAAACGTCATCAAATATTCATGGTTAATTATAGTCAGAATATTTATGTTGCTGTAAAAATTAAGGTTGTGAGCTTCTTGTACACAGACTAAATATACAAGTTTACAAATTGTATTATTATTTACCCCTTTTGCTACTGGAATTTCTCATTGGCATTAAACATAATTGCAAGCACAGTGTCTTGGCATCCTAATTCACATCAATAATTTTCTGTATCCTATGATAAATCATCTGGAATATATAAAACAATACCAAAAGAGTATTGCCTCTTGGAAAGAGTTCTGTGACTGGAATCCTCCCAAATATCTCTGTGAAGTTAATATTATACTAAAACCCAAAGCAGACTGAGATGTTTACATAAAAAAAATTCTAACCAATATATCTGATGAACATGGATAAGGATGTAAAAATCCTCAACAAAGTCTTAGCTAACTAAATCCAACAACATATTAAAAATATCAGACATCCTGATCAATTGAGATTAATATCAAAGATGTAAGGATGGTTCAACATATTCAAATCAGTTAACTTATAATTAAAAGGAGAATAAGAATCATAAGGTTACCCCTTATCACCACTTATACTCTATATAGTACTAAAAGTACTTCATGTGGCAATTAGGTAAGAAAAATATATCAATGGCATTCACATAGAAAAGGAAAAATAAAGCTCTTGCTGTTTGCAGATGACTTGATCTAGAAAATTCTAAAACTTCTAGAAACAATAGGTCTTTATAGTAAAGTGGCAGGCTACAAAGTTATTATTCAAAACCATGGCTTTCCATGCACAAATAATGAAAGAGAATAAAATATTAAAAAATAATTCATTCATAATTCATCCCAGAGAAGCATGTACTTTGGAGTCAACAAAAGAGGTAAAGATCTCTACAAAATACCCCTACAAAACACTGCTTTAAAAAATAAAAGAAGACACAATAAAAAATATTAAAAAAAATAAAAGAAGACACAAGGAAATAGAGATATGTAGCCTGCACATGGCTTGGAGTAGTAACATAATTATAGTGTAAATATTTCTCAAAGAACTATAAAGGCTTAATGTAATACGTTTATAAATATCCATGACATTTTTTAAAGTGAATTAAATGCTCTTTAAATTCATATGGAGAAATAAATGTTCACGAATAGTTAAAGCAATCCTTGGCAAAAAGAAGTTGGTAGGAATAACTTACCCCAACTTTAAAGTACACTATAAAGCAGTAGTGAGTAAAACAGCATGGTATTGGAATAAAGACAGATCCTTTGATCAATGGACTAGAACTCAGGATTCAGCGATGAAACGACAGGTTTATGATCAGTTAAATTTCTTTTAATTTTTATTCTTAATTATGAGAACAAAAATGCAAAGAAAGAGGACAAGGTAAAGTTACAGTGGAAGGACAATCACCCATAACCTAATTCTCAGAAGAAGTCCCCTTGCTGATATCTTAACTTTGAACTTTCAGCCAAAGAACATTAAGATAAATAAAACAGAATCCATGTACAATTACTTTTTTCCTCAAGTCCCCAGATTGTAATACATTATAATATTTCTTAGAAGCATACAAGGCAATCTAGAGCCATAAAACTTATGTAACTCCTTAAACATTAGAGGCATAGTATCTTTTTTACATTTCCTTTTTTAAATATGTTTTTATTTTGATCATAGTGGCTTACATATCTTTCACATTATGATCAGTTAAATTTTTATAAAGGATCAAGTAATAATAAAAATCAAGTAATACAAATAGGCAAGAAATTCTCTTCATGAGTGGTGTTTGGAAAATAGGTTGACTACATGCAAAACAATAAACTTTGATATCTCCTTAACACCATGCACAGAAGTCAAATCAAAATAGACTAAAGACCTTGATTTTACATCTGAAACCTTAAATATGTTAAAAAAAATCCATAGTCACAACATTCCATGACATTGAAGCTAAAGGCATCTATAAGGATAAAACACTACTGGACAAGCAAGTAAAAGCAAAGATAAACAAGTGGGTCTACATTAAACGGAGAAGTTTCTGCCCTTTGTAGGAAATAATGACCAGGATAAAAAGGCTACTCACAGAATGGGAGAAACTACTAAACCAATACCCAACACATGAAGGGTTAATACCTAAGATATACAAGGTTCTGGTGGAAATGTACAAGGAACAACAACAACAACAGCAACAACAACAACAAAAAAACCCAAACAGCTAACCCCTTTAAAAATGGAGAGAAGAAACAGGCATTTCCTCAAAGAGGAAACACAGATGGTCAAAAGACATATGAAAAAAGTTCTCCACATTACTAATCATCAGGGAGATGCAAATAAAAACATTAAGAAGGTTTTACCTCATACTACAAAGACTGACATGCATCACAAACAACGAGAACAACCAGTGATGGCATGGATGTGGAGAGAAAGGAATTGTCATTCACTACTGGTGGGAATGCAGATTGTTCTAGTCTTTTTGGAAGAACATATAATAATTCTTCAAAGACCTAGAAATTGAGCTCCTAGAGCTATATCCCAGGAACAAAAGTAAAAATGCCTTGTGCACTCTTACGTTCATTGAAGCACTATTTACAATAGTCAGAATCTGGAAACAACCAATGCTCTATACAAAATATGAGTGGCTAAAGAAACTATGGTATAGCTACATAATGGAATACTATGCCACTGTTAGAAAAAAAATGAAACCATGAAAATTTGTTTATACAGGGATGTATATGAAATGCTTATGCTGAGTGAAATGAGCCAGAGGGCTAGTCACTCATTTGTGGTATATAAGTAAAACAAGAGGCAGTATGGTATTAATATCCAGATACAATAGAGATGAGGGTCAGGAGGTTCAACCTAGGGTTGGAAGCTTGCGACAAAGAGTAGTGAGTGCAGGTTGAGTAGAGAAGAGTCAACGATGTCAATGATAGTTGGAACGGATATCTTTGGGCAAGAAATCTATGCTAAAATGGGAGAAAGTGACATGATAATGAAGTGATTGAGGTATTCATTTTTATAAATATTAATTATTCAGGTATATTTCAAGTCAGACTCTAAAAAATAAAATCATCATTTCAAAACATAATTTCCTTATGGGGTAAATTTGCACCAAAATTATAGAAAGAACATATTCTACAATGAATTACAATATTGTATAAGGGCAGGGGAGAGTATGAGGGAAACTGGGGATATTGGTGGTAGAAAATGTGCACTGGTGAAGGGTGTTGTACATTGTAAGACTGAAACTCAAGCATGAGCAACTTCGTAAGTGTGAAAAAATGTATTATGGGGGCCCGGGAGATAGCATGGAGGTAAGGCATTTTCCTTTCATGCAAAAGGTCATCGGTTTGAATCCCGGTGCCCCATATGGTCCCCCGTGCCTGCCAGGAGCAATTTCTGAGCATGGAGCCAGGAGTAACCCCTAAGCACTACCGTGTGTTACCCAAAAACCAAAAAAAAAAAAAAAAGAAAAAATGTATTATGAAATACCTTCTAAGTCAGGGTGTTTAAATGAAGTAATTAAAATACTTATTATCTCTGATTATTTCAAGAAGTCATACATTTTAGCAATACCTTTTAACTTTCTAGTTTAGTCCTTAGACAAAGTTGCAATCATTTAGTAGCTGGGGCAGGGTTTTTTCCCAGGAGTTTATTCATAGATCTCTCATTTGGTATAATATACTTGACTAAATAATGACTTCCAAAGACCTCAACATCCTACTACCTGGAACCTATGAATGCTGCTTATAATGAAAAAGAAACTTTGCTGCTGTAAGATTTTAAATTAAGAAATCCTATTTTATTATCTTAGTAGGTTTGAAAATGGGAGATTATATTGGATTATTTTAGTGGGATTTAAATGCAATTATAAGTATTTTTACAAAAGCAATACAGAAAGATATTTGGCATAGAAAAAGGCAATACATCCACTGAAGTAAGATAACATCTAACTGAATTTTAGGGGGGAATAAATGGATGGAAACAAGTCAAGAACTTATATAGTTCCAGATGTTGAAAAAAGCAAAGAAATGGTTTGTTGGTTATAGACTCCAGTGGGAGCACTGCCTTGTTAATGCACTCATTCGGACCCTTCTGATTAGTTTGGAAACTAACGTCCAAGGCTGTGAAGGAAGAGATCAGTGATTTTTAAGGAATCATGTCTGTAGCAATTTCTTATGATGGTCAATAGACACATGCACCATAGGACTCTGGGAAGACTTAGGCAAGGAAGCTGGAACAACAGAGTAGTTCAGGCTATCTCCTAACTTCTATATTGTTGTATAAGGCCTATATAGCACAATGGCTCCAGAACAGCTAGAATTGATGGCAACAGGAATGAAAATTCAAATGTCCTGAGAGAAAGGGAGGAAGTTATTTGGATTTTGAAATTTTCTATAGGAGGCAAAGATTGCTGCTACCAGAACCTTTTATTCATTGGAAGGAAATGAGATGCACATTTGATAGAATAGAAATGATAATAACCTTTTTAAGTGAAAATTGTCGGAGAATCTGCTACCATGTTTTTAAATTACAGTCTTTTGTTTACTTTGTTTTATCTACAAGGTTTTTTACTTGATCCAACTCAAATAAACAATTATAGGCAATATGAAATAGAGACCAGAATTAATTTCTTCCAGAAATGCATATTGATTAACTTCAATCATTTATTTTCTAAATGCTTTTTATTTTTTAGTGTATAAACATGAGCAAAAGAAAAAAGATGGTCTTTTATGCATGGGTCTTTTGCTGGATAATTTATTTTTTTCATTGCTTAACTTCTGTTCAATATCAATACTTTAGCATAATAGTAGGAATTCATAACTGATAATTTTAGTTATTTAACTTCTCTTTTTTCAAAATGACTTTGAGTAACATGTACAGATACTTTGGAAACTGTGGATCTAAATATGTTAAACCTCATTCTAAACTCCTCCAAGAGTAATTGAAAAGCTTTGCTTATCCTGCCTGCCTACCACTATAACAAACAAATACCTTGTTTTCCAAGATCTACTGTCAATTTCATTAATCCAGTCATTCAGTTCCAGTTCACTTCTCTCCATTTGTTAGAGTTGTTTCCATTTTTACCAGCTAACTATGTAAACTTCTTGGGCAGTAGTGCTATGTATTTTAAAGAATTATGTAATTTGAGACAAAAAATGTAAGTTACCTATCTCAAAATATGCATGAGCTAGTTATTTCCTAGTTAGAATTCATAGATTATACTTTTGTGCTGTTAAGGCCTGTTTCTGAACTACTACTGTCATTCTTTGCTTCTCAAGTTTAGATTCATTATTATAACGAAATACTTATCTGTTAATTTTAGAATACATTTTAATACTTGGCAGGAACATACCATTGTTATTATTCTTTTAATAGTTACTTTGTGATTTTCTAAAATATTTTATCTATATATGTTCTCTTTTTTTGTTTGGTTTTGGGTCACATCAGGCAATGCTCAGGGGTTACTCCTAGATCTATGTTCAAAAATCGCTCCTGGTAGGCTCGGGGGACTATGTGGGATGCCGGAATTCGAACCACTGTCCTTTGGCAAACACCCTACCTCCATGCTATCTCTCAGGCCCCATAGATGTATCTCTTAACTAGTTCCTACTAAACTTATAATTAGTAATAATTAGTTGTAAGTCATGCTTATCATTTATTAAAATATGTATTATTTCATATGTATTATACATATTGTGAAAATATGTATTATTTTTATATTTTATAAAATTATGAATATTTTAAAGAACCTCCATTTTCATCAACCTACCAAGCTCTCTGACACATTTTAATAATATCTGTGTATGTGTGTGTGACCATGAACATATGTGTGTGAATCTTATCTCTTGATTCCTGTACCAAGTATAACTGAGTGTGGCCCTGATGATCATCAGTACCACTGGGCCATTGCAATACTACATTACTAGGTCTTAGCATTTAACCTTCAGACCCATTTGGCTAATGGTCTCTGAGAGTGACCTGAACACAGAACACTGAGGAATCACCACTCAATCTTACAAAATAATTTTTAATCTTTTCAATTTCATCAAAATTTGTCATTATGAAGAAACAGTTGATAATATTTAGCATGTTTTATCGTTCAGTACTATGAGTTATTCAATTGTAAAATAAAGATTTATCTTCAAGTATCAGCAAATAAGAGATGTTTATTCTGTCTTTGAATTACTAGACTTCTAGCCAGTCCACCTTCTAGCACAGAAAGCATGCTGTAACAGAATGCAGCTTTATTATCATGGCAACAAGCATTTATTGTTGTAGTTGTCTTCTTAATCCTTCCATTTGTTGCCTAGACATTGTTTCATTTGTTGTCCAGACATTAACTTCAAAACTTGCCTTGTCTTTTTTATTTTTATTCTCCTTGAACCCAGGTCTGTTCCAAAGAAATCAGTGACATTGTTATGCAACTGTATCTCACACCTTCTTACTCTTTTGTTAATCTCTTCTAGACAATTGTGGAGATAATAACATGAAAGAGAAAATGAGTGAAGGAACAGAAGAAAATGAAATTTAAGAAGGGAGGAAGAGAGATGGGAGAATCTAAGAAAGCAGGTATTTTATTCCTATAAAAGCACATTAGAGAGAAGCTCAATGATGATTTCACAGTCCAAATGGCTTCCTGGAATGTTACAAATAGAATCAACTTGAATATTATCTGAGTCAAGACAATAGTTTGACCTATTGTACATCTTGATATTACTTTAAAAAGTGAATAATTTCTTGGAAACTTTGACATTCAAAGAAAAATCTTGCTGAGTCATCAATGTTTTCTCTACCATTAGAAATAATTTATGCCTGAAGGGCTGCTTCTAAAAACATAGACTAATTATTTGATAGACTTTACCATGTACATTAAGGAGAAATATATGCTTATCAATTACATAGATATACCAACATTCTACTGTACTCCACATTTTCTTCCCAGCAAAATAGAAAAAGAAAATAGAAAAATAGAAAAAGAAAACCTATCCAATCACTTTTTTCTAAACACATTTTTTAATTTATGAAAGAAAATACAATTTATATTTGAACAACTTCCATATACTTTCCAATAATATTTTTATCAAAATAAAGAGGAGGGAGCTTTAAGCAAATTCAAACCATCTACTACATAGTTAAGAACATAAGGGAAAATTTAACTTTTTGAATAGCACACAGAAGAGATTCAACTAGGGCTGCCTTTTGGAGGAATTACTTTTTTTTTTTTCAAATTTCTGGAGCTATTAATTCGATGCCTATTTAATTTTATTTAAGTTATTACAGATTTTTATTCTCTTAAGATAATTTATTTGAGGGGCTGGAGCTATAGCACAGCAGTAGGGTGTTTGCCTTGCACGCAGCAGACCCAGGATGGACCTGGATTCAATTACTGGTATCCCGTCTAATTCCCCCGAGCCTGCCAGGGGTAATTTCTGAGCACAGAGTCAGGAGTAACATCTGAGCACAGCCTCTTTGTCCCCCAAACAAAACAAAACAAAAAGATAATTTATTTGAAGGGATATTTTAAACCCACAAAAATAATTGGACAAAAATATTTTAAATTAGACTATAAAGATGACTATCAAAATCATTCCTATAAAACTTTCCTTTTAAGATATTTAAACAGATCACTGAAGTAATATCACTATTTTCTGATTCTTTTGGGGGGGAAGGGGAGTTGCACACCCAGTAATGCTCAGGGTTTACTCCTGGCTATGTGCTCAGAAATCACGCCAGGGATCGAACTCAGGTCCGTCCTGGTCAGCCAAGTGCAAGGCAAACTCCCTACCACTGAGCTATCGTTCCGGCCCCTTTTATCTGATTCTTATGTGACAGGTTAGCAAAGAGTCAATTTAGCAGGAGGACCCAGCTCATGCTATGAATGTATACCATGTTATAATATAGTGTAATAAATAACTAGAGATAATTTGGTGCCAAACAATGAAATGTCATACAATTACGAACACATAAATATTCACATCAGATTGGGAAATTAATAAATAGGGAAAATAACTATATTAAAGAAAAAAGTGGCATTTGACTTACCTGTGTCTTAATGTTTTAAATGAGTCGGTAGTGCCATGTTCATTCATTTTGGGGGAGATATTTTTACACATGCTAGAGATTCCACTGCAGCTGAGAGTCTTAGCATAAAAAAAAAAAAAAACATCCTACTAAGATGTTGTTAATTCAAAGTCCAATTGTATTTTTACCTACAATGTGTTAATGATATTGTTAATTATGATTATACATTTTGGAAAATTACAATTCCCACTGGAAAGCCTAATTACCATTGCAATTACTAAATACTTAACTTACCCTTTCATTTGTCCATTCATTTACTTAAATAAATGACATTTCTCTATGGATAGTGTGTTGACAAATTAAATTCTACATTTTATTTATTACTTGTCTTGAAGGCATAATATATGGCACCTCACTTCATTAGATGTAGCTTTAAAATTTGGGTTAGCTGAATAGCAGCTAACTATACTATATAAGCTCCAGTATAGAAGCTATTCTTTGTCTTAGGTAACAATCTTGTTGACAGTAATCTTGTAGGCTTAGATGAAGTGTTAGCTATTGAAAATCTTCAGGGAAAATGAACATACTTAATTCAGCTTTACTTCTAAAACTATTGCAATATAGCCCCCATCTGTCAAAGCACATCATTTCCAGGAAAATTCACCAGGGGAAACAAAAACCTCTCAGCACGAGGGTGTTTTAATTAAAGTTGCAAGCCAAAAAAGTCATGACAGCTAAAAAAGTAAGTGATGAGGAAGAACCTAGATTGACTTTTAAATTAATATTCAGCAATTTGATCAGCGTTAGGTGTCTTTAAAACATGAACATCAAAACATTATATTACCATGAATAATTTAAGTTCTAATTTATTTTATTTTTGAAGTAAGTCTATGGCAGATAATTTTAATGATAGTGCAGTTCCAGCCGCATAACTGTCTCTGAATAGATAATTTTTATGCTTTTCTAGTATGGTAATTTATTAAAGGACAAACTCATAATGTTTATTATATCAAAGATTATTTCTACAGAGTCAGACAAACCAATATTATTAGTGTTTGTGAGATGGGGTAAATTATAATTTTCAAGTAATAAATTTAGTATTTTAATCTATAGTATTTGATTTGGGAAAAACAACCAAACACTTAAGTAAATTTCTGCACTCCAAAGAGAAGCATATAGGTATTTCAGTTTTGTTTTTCACCATAAGAAACAAAGGTACTTAAGTATTTTTAAAATAACAAGAATAATTTAAACTTTATGCATAAAGTTATATACAAATAGGTATTCAATTTATTTACAAGACTGATTCAAATTGAAATAGGTTAATGTAAGAAAGGTCTTTTTCCTAGCTTTGAGTATCTTATATTCATCTTGGTAATATCAAATAAGATTTTTTATTCTACATATCCATTAATGCATCAGAAAGTACTATAGAGCTCCATTTTTTTACTATCAGAATAGGAGAAATATTTTTTCTTTCATTACAAGCATTTAAAGCTTAATGATTTAGTCTGATACTTAAGAGTGAAAGTCACATCTCCAGAACATGTTCATACTTGTTTAGTGGTTTCTAAATCTGTGCTTGTAAACAAAATTATTCTTAGTCCTTTGACAACTGCTATTTGTCCTGTAGGAAAATTACTCCCTAAGGAGATGCAAATTGTTTTGGTGGTTCTTGATAGCTTTGTAGTAATTACCATGCTATCAGATAGCTCAGAATTAAGATAAGCTTTGGCATCAAAATTCCATATGGTTGATTCTAAAATAAGATTCTTAGACAGGCAGAATACTAACTGACATTCATAGAATAAGTAAAGTCCTGGACAAGATCATATTAAACCTGGGTTTATCACAATTAATATCTTGCATCAAACAAAGGTCATTTGAAAGCCTTAACTTGTATTAAATAGATGAAAATGTTCTAATTTTGAAATAATGCATGAAATTGATGGAAAATCACTAGTAACCTAATTATAGTCATCTATATCAATCAGGATTGATTGTTATTAGAGAGGAGAAGATAAAGAGTAAATTAAAAATTTTAATCAACTATCAAAGTACTCACCTATTTTTTTCTTTGCATATTTTTTCTTTGTACCTTCTTATAGACATCATTGATTCTCATGTGTTCTAGCACCATTTAGGAAATATATTTCTAAGTTTAGCTCTCTAGCTGTTTTTGTTTTAATGAATGATATGTCGCTTTTTAAGAAGTGTTTATTGGGGCTGGATCGATATATTGTACAGGTACAACATTTGCCTTGCACATGGCTGACGCGGGGTTGACCATCAACATCCTATATGGTCCCCCAAGCCTGAAATGAGTGATTCCTGAACACAGAGCATGAAAGTAACCCATGAGTACTGGTAAATGTGGTCCTAAAACAAACACAACAAAATAATTTTTATGACTGCAATTCGGGCATTCTCATAGTTGTTTAGATTATGTTAGTAATAATTTAAAAAAATTATTATTGGGCCCGGAGAGATAGCACAGTGGCGTTTGCCTTGCAAGCAGCTGATCCAGGACCAAAGGTGGTTGGTTAGAATCCCGGTGTCCCATATGGTCCCCCATGCCTGCCAGGAGCTATTTCTGAACAGACAGCCAGCAGTAACCCCTGAGCACCGCCGGATGTGGCCCAAAAAACAAAACAAAACAAAACAAAACAAAAAAAAATCCTTATCATAAAAATAGTTTAGGTCCAGGGAGATAAAACAAAGAACTAGTGTAGTCTATATTTTGCAAGACCTAGGTATGACCCTGAACTACAAAAATTAGAAGGCATTACAGTAACTATTCTTAAACCTTAGTTTAAAATCTAATTATGAAAATGATGTATTTAACAGTACCCCCAAGTGACTATGTTTATTCTGTATAATGAAGAAATTCCTATACTCAGAATAGAGACACTGTCCACCATACACACTCTTCATCCTTACTCTTGAGGGAATTTAAACTTTCTTGAGGGAAAGAGTGAAGCAATAGCACAGCAGTAGGAACTTTGTCTTGCACGCAACGCAGCTAACCCCTGATGGACCTGGGTTTGATTCCCAGCGTACCAGTATGGTCCACCGAGCTTGGTAAGAGCGATTTCTGAGCACAGAGCCAGGAGTAACTCCTTAGCGCAGGTGGTGTACCCCCCCCCCCAAAAAGAGAAACACAAAACAAACAAACAAAACTGCGGGTCGGAGAGATAGCATGGATGTAGAGCGTTTGAGAAGGATGGTGGTTCGAATCCTGGCATCCCATATGGTCCCCCGAGCCTGCCAGGGACGATTTCTGAGTGTAGAGCCAGGAGAAAGCCCTGATTGTTGCTGGGTGTGACCCAAAAACAAACCAACAAAAAAATCTCTCTGCCCTCCCAAATTTAAAGGCATTATAATATAAATTAATATATTGAATTATTTAAGATTAATTTAAAATATCTATTACTTGTAAACAAAAAACTTCTTGAGGGAACTCTTGAACATAGATTGAACCACAATGCTGATTATGGGTAAAATTAGTCAAACCTTACATTTGATCTCAGAAATTAGAATTAAAACAATGAAACAGCAAATATTTTGTTGACTATTTCTAATATTATTGTTTTTTAAAGATAAAATTCTCTTATTCGAAATTTTATGCAGCAGACAGCTCTATAAAGATATATATTTTAAATTAATAAAACATTGTGGGAGATAGTTTGGGCCACTCTGGCAATACCCAGGGCTTACTCCTACTTCTGTGATCAGATATCATCCCTAAAGAGAACAGGTGACTATCTGGTTTGCCAGGTATTGAACCTAAGTCAGTGAAGTACAAGGCAGCTTTAATCAATATACTAGAGCTCTGACCCCTTAAGCAAATTTTTTTGGTTTACCAATTCTTTAAAATATTATAAACTTTGAGAATTAAATCTTTACCTTCTGTTATGTGTACATATATTAACATACCCACTGCCAAAGTCTAGGTCCATCTTTCTATCAAAATAAACCATCCTACCCATTTCTTCCAACTTATTTTCACTTTGCTATTGACAATCACAATGTTTCAGAAAATGAGTGATTTTATTGAGTTGAGCCGTCTTGACTTTTTTTTCATAGTTCACAATATAATAGTAAAGCAATCGATAAATTTTCTTTTGATTACTTGTAAATCTCATTTAGCATAATTACCCCAATATCTATCCTTATCACAAATGACAATTTAATTTAATAAATGCCAATTTATTTTTATTTTGATAGTAAAATTACATTGAGTATTTGTATTATAATTTTAACTTGGTCATCTGTATTTAAATATTTAGTTGATTCTATGTTTTGCTTGTGAATAATGAACATAGAGATGCAAATATCATTTCCAATTATTTTCATATCCTCCATTTAAATATCACTGAATAAATAAGTATTTTATATTTTAATTTTATAAGTAATAGTTACATAGTCTTTCATAAAAGTTTTACCAATTTATGTTCTCACCATGAATAGATAGAACTGGAAAGTATCATGCTTAGAAAAGTTGCATGCAGGAAAAAAAGATTCATATTTACTGCTGATAAAAATTTCATGTAGTTGGGGCCAGAAAGATAGCATGGAGGTAACGCGTTTGCCTTTCATGCAGAAGGACTGTGGCTCGAATCCCGGTGTTCCATATGGTCCCCTGTGCCTGCAGGGGTGATTTCTAAGCCTAAAACCAGGAGTAACCCCTGAGCACTGCCGGGTGTGATCCAACTCCCCCCAAAAAAAATGTTGTCTAGTCCAGCCTTTCTGAAAAACTGTACGGTAGTCAAAAAGTGCCCTGGAAATTGAGTTTCCTTATTATCCAGCAATACCACTCCTAGGAATATGCCCTAGGAACACAAAAAAAGAATTAAAAAATGCCCTGTGCACTCCTATTTTCATCACATCACTATTTACAATAGCCATTGTCTGGAAGCAACCCAGGTGCCTGGCAACAAATGTATGGCTAAGAAAACTATGGTGTACATACACAATGAAATACTATGCAGTCGTAAAATTTGCTTATACAGGGATAAATATGGAGAATATTATGCTGAGTGAAATGAGTAGGAGAGAGGGATAAATATATAATAAACTCATTCATCTGTAAGATATTAGGAAAAGGCAGAATGGTATTATATCCAGAGATAATAGATATAAGAATTAAGAGGATCCGCCCATGGTAGAAAGCGTGCCAGAAAGAGTAGAGAGTGCAGTTAGAGTTGAGAAGGGCTATTATAAAAATGATAGCCGGAACTGATTATTCTGGGCAAGAATTGGATGCTGAAAGGTATAAAGTAACATGCATGGCACACTTTTATTAACAGTAGTGAAATTCATTGTCAGAAAAGATATGAGAGCAAGAGAGAGAGCAAGAGAAAGAGTGAGAGAGAGAGCGAGAGAGAGAGAGAGAGAGAGAGAGAGAGAGAATGAATATGAAGTAAAATGTCTGTTCCAGAAGCAGGTGAGGGAAGGTGGGTGGGAGGTTAAGAGGGAAACTGTTGACATTGATGGTGGAAAATGTACACTGTGAAGGTTGATATACATTGTATGACTGTAATTCGATCATGAATAACTTTATCTATGAAAAACACTGTATTATGAACAAGATTGTCAAAAATAGAAAATGAGAAGATGGTAGTTTCTTACCTTCTGATGCTATAGAAACTATATGTTTTCCGATAAAAGAATGAAGTAAAACACAATTGTGTTAAATACTGTCTAGAACTATTCATAAAAATAAACTTTAAATAAGTTTAAAATTTGACAATACTACTTAAATATGTGCAAAATTTCTATTATAAAATGTCAATTAACTTACAAAAAGCTCATTACCTGTGCTCCTCTATCTGTCTGCTTCATTTACCACCTAGAAATTTCGTCCCCTTAAAGATTACATGGGTGAAGGTGTCTTATAGAATTTCTTTTTGCTAACAAGAGGATGTAGATTCTGTCTACAGAAGCGAGTGAAATATTATGCTAAAATTAGATAAGAAAGCGTCCAAGTTTAAGAAGCAATCGCCCATTCTTGAGAGCTTTAACATATAAACCCTGACCTTTTTGGAAATAGAGAAACAGAGCTACCACTATAGAAGAACAAACAACCTCAGTAGAGAGCTAGAGGAAGAAACACAAGGTCCTGATAATAATAGAAAGATGCACTCACCACTCTTTGTGGTTAGAGAATAGCTACAATAACATCTATCGTGACAATGTTAAAGAGTGAGAGAAGTTGAATGCCTGTGTTGAATACAAACAGGGATTGTGAAAGAGGAAGAATGGTGTTGGTAATGTTGCACTGGTGAAGAGGAGTGTTCTTTTTTTTTGGTTTTTGGGTCACACCCGGCAGCGTTCAGGAGTTACTCCTGGCTCCATGCTCAGAAATTGCTCCTGGCAGGCACGGGGGACCATATGGGGCACCGGGATTCGAACTGATGACCTTTTGCATGAAAGGCAAACGCCTTACCTCCATGCTATCTCCCGGGCCCAAGGAGTGCTCTTTTTAATGCTGAAACCCACATACAAACATGTTTGTAATCATGATGCTTAAATAAAGATTTTATTTAATAAAAAAAAATTAAGGATCAACATCTTTCCATTTAAAAAAATAGAAAGATTATCGAGTGCATGACTTTTACTATGATAGTAACCAGATTAAGTTAAAATGTGCAGATAACTCAGCAATAAGACAACTTGGGAGAATTGGTGTACAAATGTCTCTCAAAAAGCATTGTCTGTTTTTTTCCACTCTGGTGAAGCCTATGGGGTTTTATGTTTGAATGTTTTATTGCGTTTTTTGTTTATGTATTTTTATCTCTTTCCTTCCTCTCACACTTCTCTAAATATATTTCTTAAAATGTTGTGGCCTGAGCAATAGTATAACAGATAGGACATTTGACATGGTTCAACCCTGGTGCAAACCCCAGAACCCCATATGATCCTCCTAGACTACCATGAATGGTACCTGAGCACAGTTCTGTGTGACCTAAAGCAAAGAAGAGATAATTGGGTAAGTTCTAGAGAATTTTTGCACAGCAATACTTTTTTTTTTACAATAATCAACACTGTATTTTGTATTGAGAATATGTGACTGTATTGAGTAAAGTTCTAATTAAATTTCTTTTCTACAATTTTGTTTATGAAATGATTCATTTTGTTTGTTTTATTTGGAGGCTGAAAAGTGGTGCTAGGAGACTAATCCTTATTGAGTGTTCACTTTTAGGGAACCATGGAGTGCCAGGGATCAAATCTAGGACTCCAACATGCACTCCGGCCAATTGAATTATCTCCTCGGATAAATAGCTTTTTAATCCTGTAATCTCAGGTTCTATGAGTCAGTCTTAAATTCCTTGATTTACTTTCTACTGGATACAAAAACATTTAGGAGTGTGATTTCTTCCTGATATATATATATATATATATATATATATATATATATATATATATATATATATATATATATATATATATATTTTGATTGTTAAGAAATGACTCTCGGACCCAGAGAGATAGCTCAGCAGCATTTGCCTTGCAAGCAGCTGATCCAGGACCTAAGGTGATTGGTTCGAATCCTGGTGTCCCATATGGTCCCCTGTGCCTGCCAGGAGCTATTTCTGAACAGATAGCCAGGAGTAACCCCTGAGCACAGCCGGGCGTGACCCAAAAAACAAAA
>PVKC010010077.1:0-16698 GCA_004027635.1 Crocidura indochinensis
GAAAGAAAGGAAGAAAAGAAGAAAGGAGGAAAGGAAGGGTACAGGAGGAAGGGAAAAAGGAAGAGGGAGGGAAAAGGTACGGAGGGAGGAAGTGGGCAATGTAGGAATGAAGGGATTGATGAAAGATAGCACAGTGGAGAGGGCATTTGCCTTGCATGTGACTTACTCAGGTTCATCTCTGCATCTCATATGCTCCCCTGAGCACCACAAGGAGTAATCGCTGGGTGCAGAGCCAGAAGTAACCCCAGTGTGGCTCAAAATCAAAACAAACTGAAACAAAAAACAAAAAAGGAGGGAGGGAGGAGCTAAAGTAGGACCCATTTCCGATGCCCTGGGACTTGATTATGCCAGTTAAAGGAGAAAACTTCCGTCTTCCAGTCCTGGGGTAAAAACCATGCAGGGGAAACACAGTCTCTTGCCTTGGTAGATCGGAAGCATTCCCCAGCAAAACATGAACCCACCCAGTGCTTCGAAACTGGTGGTGGGCTGAGACCAGCACTCAGAAGTAGCTTCCTGACCCTCTGGCCTCTAGACAGCCCTCTCTGTGCTCCCTCTGTTCTGGGCACTCCTCCATGGGCCCTGGTAGGCATCTCTTCATTGGGGCACTGCTGCCCCCAACACTCTCAGACCCTCCTTCCTTTCTTCCTTTTTCTAGAGTTCTCCCAAACATTTCTATTTTTTTTTTTTTTTTTAGTCTGTCTGAAACCTTTGGGGGTGGGGTTGGGATATTCCATGATACCAGAAGGAGTGCAGGGAAGGTGTCAGCAGTTATTAGCATCCTTAAACTCCAGGGAATGTTAACAATTTGCATAAGAGCATTCTAACATGATCCCCTTTAAAGGCTCTGAAGAGGAAGAAAAGGTGCTTTGTAATAGAGACTTCTCTGCAGTAATTAGCATTTCCTAGATGTTTTTTAAAAAGTGAGTCATTTATTTAAAATAATCAGAGCCAGAAATAAATGGGAGAAATGTGTGATGATAACTTGGCCTTAGTAACCACCCAGAGCCACAGTCATCTCTGACGGATGGATGGATGGATCCCTCTGCATTGTGGCGCACCCCAAGCCTAGCTGCGAATTACCTAACTGGAAAGCAAAACCTTGGGGATTTCGAGGTGCAGCTGCTCCCACACGTAGTCCTGGGGTATGTGACAAATGGCCCAGAGGTGAGATGCTTTGAGTCTTCCAGGCACCTGAGAAACCTCCCTAAAAGCAGGAAAGTTCAAGGGTTTGTCCCCAGGAGTAAAGCCACAACAAACACAGCTTCTATTGGGGCGACCTTGTGGGAAGGGCAAACATCAGATCCGGGCGCACCTCTAACCTTGTTCTCACCAATCCCCTGGCCCACATGGAGGTTCATCAGTGAGGCCTCATCTTTCCCATCCATTCAACATGACACCAGAGGGGTGAGCATGAGGTCAGGGTGCACAATCTCTTCTAACAACCTTCCTGGGCCAATCTTCTGCTGCTGGTACTCCTGCCCACCAGCCAAGGAGCTGTCTAGTCCTCGGAGAAACCCCAGGGGAGGGGACAGCTGACCTTTCTGTGATCTGCCAGATGTGAGGTGATTTGCCACTCAAGAATGATCAGGGTAGGGTTTGAACTCACTCCTGCTGGCCTGCAGGGAGGTCAGCCAGGGTTCCTCAGGGAAAGCCAGAGCTGCTTCCCATATGTCTCAGCCTCTGACTCCCATTGCTCCATCTCTGCTCACAGCTTGTCTCCCTCTGTCTCTGCCCCATGTCGGTCCCAACTTCTGTCTCACCCAGCCCCCTATTGTTGTCCCAGACTCTTTAGTGGGGAGCCAGATGCTGAGGACTCAATTTGGATCTGATAAACAAAACTTCCTGGAAAAGTGTCTTTAACCAGAAACTTCATGGTTTTCTGTTATAGACAAATAGTTTTTATTTGGGACTCTTGGGCCACATCCAGCTGTGTTCAGGGCTTACTCCTGGCTCTGTGCTCAGGGATTATTCCTGGAAAAGTTCAGAGGACCTATGTGATGCTGGGAATTGATACCCATACAAGGCAAATGCCTTCCCTGCTATAATATCACTCCAGCTCCAATAATCTTTTATAAGATACTTATGCCCTGAGTGCAGAGACTAAATTATTTTTGTAATATGGAAGAGCATTTGGACTTAGAGATCATTTTATCCATATTTTCCCCAAAATTAGAGTCAGTAGGTGTGGTGGGTCTGGGTGGGACTATGACTTCAATATTGTGGTCTAGGCAGTGAATGAAGCATCCCACAAAGGATCCCCAGAGAGTCAGAATGTGCAGGTATAGGACGGTGAGGGGGTAAAGAGTGTCCTTAGGACTGGGCACTTGTATCTGGCTCTTGGCAAGTACACAGTTGTGCTCCTACTGACTTCATATGGACCCTCAGTGTGACTCAGTGCATAGCTCCCACATAACTCTCTGACTGCATCTTTGAGGGGCTCGTAGTGGGGAATGGTGCATGGAACACACATCCAGGGGTGGAACAGGAGTAAGAGTGGCTAAAGGGAGACCTTGGCCCAGGAGCCCTCAGCTGAACACCTTTGATAGTCACGTTTGCAAATCAAACACCTCCTTAGGCAAATAAGAAAAATTGAGGGTCTCAACAGGAAGCAGGTCTATCTAGACAGGAAATAAGCTTAAATGGGAAATGGGCCCAAGCTGGAAGGAGGTCAAAGGAGGGTCTAGATAGGAAAAGGGTCTAAACCAAAAGCAGGTTTAAACATGGAGCAGGTCTAGGCAGGGGTCTAAACAGGAAATGTGTCAGTTTTCAGTCATCAGGGATCAGGAGCTCCATACCATGACCGTAGTCAGACTGTGTCTTGCTGCATTCACCAGCTCCCACAGCCACCCAGTGCTGGCTGGTAATTCCACTAAATTCCACAAGGAGTAGCAGCCAAATAGGGATGGAGCAACCTGGCACAGCTGCTTGGGAGCAAGGTTATTGTATTTAATGGCCAATAAAGCCACATGACCTACATGACTATCCCCAGTAGCCTCAGGCGGTGACTCCACAGCCCTGAGCTGAGCATGCACATGAGCAGGCAGCCTCTTGGGACAGCACAAATGGCATCCGCACGTGCACACACTCGTACAGGGCACACACAAGGGCACATGTGTTGGTCGCTGCTCCAAAGTCTGGGCTTGACTGGCCATCTCCTCTCAGACAGACTCTTTCTGACCCTGAAAACAGCATTCCCTGCAGAAGGGAAAGCTGGAAGGAGCCTCAGCACAGGAGACCAGGAATACAAGTGTTGACGCTGGTATGGGGAGGGGACTTCTACAGGATCCAGGGAATATGGGCAGATTTCAGGGACAGGCCTTCCATGGAAGTCCCTCACTGAAGATGGCTGCCTGAGGAGGCCATCAGGAAAGCTGACAGACTAAAATTTCTGCTGCTGGCCAGCAGGTCAGCTCTCTCCTCAACTGCTGCTGGGCCTGAGGTGAGAGGCCTCATTCCTCCATCACAGCTGGGTAGGAGGCGAGACGGAGCTCGGTTTGTCACTTGGCACTGGGCTACTCTGCCCCCACAGGGCCTTGGCCCATCTCCCCTCCTGTCTCACTCCCCCGGCTCCATATTGTTCCCCAATCCTCCTTCCACATCCGAGAACCAGAGCTGAGTGTTGCTTAGAAAGCGTGCCCGTTTACCGACTTTTAGGATCCTAAAAGTCCTGGTCAGCCCAGCACTTCTCCCCCACCCCATCCCCATGCAGTGCTTTAAAGCTATACAATACAACCACGAGCAGACATACAGTGTCCAGGCTACAGACAGAGCAGCAAAATCAAAATACCTAGATGTATGAGTAGTGCTTGTGTGTGTATGTCAATATGCTGTGTGCACATGCCTGCATGCATGTAAGTGGGCACTAGATGGTTGTTGGCACATGAGCATGTGTGTTAGAGGAGCACATATATGCAAAACACTATAGCAACCGCCCATGTTTGCGAGCATACATGTATTATGTGGCTGTTTGCACATGGACATGCATAGCAATGTATGCACACACATGTGCTGTGGTGTGTGCATGCTATGTGGCACCTGTGGGGAGCAGTGGGCAGCTGGAAGCTACCATCCTGCTTGTGTGGGTTGCATAATCACCATTGTCCATGCCACCTGCCAGCCCGATGGTCTGAGGCTTTGCTTTTGGAACATGAGTCCCTCTGGAGCCTCTACCACGAAGGCCCTTGAGATCATCCATCTGCTGGGTGCAGCACGGTCTCCACTCACAGGAAGCACGAAAGGAAACAGAATTGGTTGGTTCTATCACCTCTGATTCTTAGCTCCACAAGTACCATGTCCAGAAAATTCTCAACATGATTCCCAGGCAGAGAATGAAGGCATGAAATAGAACTGCAGGATGGCAGTTGGCGTTGGAAAATTGCTTATTGGTGTCAGGAAAAAGCCCCATATGGTAACCTCTCAAGTGAGCAGAAACTTCCGTTTTCTTGGAGCTTGGAGTAGAAAATGCTCCCTACGCAGCATCCTCGCAGACAAGAAGGCAATGATCAATCATCAAAGAGGAAACAGCAGCCCCTGACCCGCCAATCTGCCAGCACAGACTCATCCTGCTCTGCTCACAGGACATCTGAAGCACAGCAGTGTCTGTGAGGATGGTGTCTACTAGAATGCAAGGCAGTCCCTTAGCTGGTCATGAGCTGGGAGCATGTCCACAGAGACCAGATTCACCAGGCAGAGCAAAAGGCAGAAGGGCAGGGCAGGACTGGGACAGGAAGAGCAGAGCCAGGAGCAATACTAGGTAACCAGGCACCAGGTTTCCCTTGTGAATTTATAAACTCCATCTCCACTTCTAGGTCTGGCCAGGCCTTATTGGAAATCTTCGTGACTTGTTTGTATTGTTTCCTTTTGGGGGAGGGGAGAGGGAAATACTGGCAGTGCTCAGGGCTTACTCCTGACTCTGGGCTCAGGATCACTCCTGGCATGGCTTGGGCGACTTTACAAGGTGCTAGAGATCAAACCCAGATGGGCCATTTGCAAGGCAAGGGCACAGCCGGCACTCCTAATCTCCATCTAATCTCAGTGGCTCTGTTCATCTTCCATCCACCCTTTTCCTGCAAGCGCTATAGAGCAGAGTAGGGGATAGTAGGATACTCAGCTTCCTTCTGAGTCCTCACCGGTCCTCTTGGCTCTAAGTCAGCCATGGGTGTGACCTGGCAGGACACCTTGTGACATCCACAGCAATTCTTGGGAAGGAGACCTTGGAGTCTCTGGAACTCATTCAAGAAGGCAGAACCACCCCCAGTCATGTGCACTTATGTATTTGTTCAGTAGTGTTATAATTATCATCAGTCTCCACGACACTCTAGGCAGTGCTCAGGGCTCCCTCCCAGCTCAGTGTTCAGTGCTCACTCCTGGCGGGTCTCCGGTGATGTGATGCTGGGGATCTATCCAATGCCGATCACCTGCAAAGTCAGAGACTTTTCTACTGTGCTCAGTCTCTGGTCCCATCACATTTGCATTTAGACTCAGCACTAGGTTCAAGCATCATAGCAGTGTGTCAGCACTCAGGGACAAAAGCTGCATCACTAGGGGCCACACCTCTCCAAAATGCCTCACAGCCAGCATATGGGACCCACACAGACCCCCAAGAGCCTCTTGGTTCTGGAGTTCTTGAGATCGGGCCTGCAAATGCTATGTAGTCTCACAGGGCCAGGAGAGAGGATTGGTCATGCTCTGGGTTCTGTAGCCAATCCAGGACACAAACACATATTCTAACAGGCCTAAGGCTCAGCAGCACTACTCAGAGCCATAAAGCATATTCTGTGGCACTCAGGAACTGCCCACCCCACAGTACAACTAGCTCCCAAATCCCAACTTTAAGTCAGAGCTCCCAAGTAGATGTGGTCACTGTCCCTTTTATAAAGGAAATCACTCAGGAAGTGCCTCCCAATACACTCTCATCCCCATGGTAGATCCTCCCTATACCCACTGTGTTCTTCTCTAGAACTCTGGGTCACCTTCCTCCAGCCCTACTGGAGAAGGGTCAGGGACAGTCCTTGAGGTTTGTATATATTTTTTCTTTACTTTGTTTTGGGGGGCACTTCCAGCAGCACCCAGGGGTTATTACTGTCTCTGTGCTCAGAGACTACTCCTGGAAGGCCTATGGAATGTTGGGAATAGAAACCGGGCCATGCTGCATGCAAGGCAAACACTCTCCCTGTCCTGGTCTGGAGATTTGTCTTTTCTAACCACCCTGCCCCCTCACGCCTCCCAGTGTCCAGTAAGCATCTGGATGTGTGGGCAGGACAGCAATGGGGAATCAAGTCTGTCCTTCAGACCTTCAGATGACCTTTCTGCTGACCCCAGAACCTGTTACAAGAAGGGAGGTTTCAGTGAAGGAAGAGGAACACCAAAATGTCATCAATTCCCAGAAAGGGGCTTTTCAAAGGGAGAGGTTATGAAACTGCACTTTTGTTTTTCAGATAGTGTTTGGGTCACACCTGGTGATGCTCAGGGCTGACTCCTGACTCTGTGCTCAAGGATCACTCCTGCTGGTGCTCAGGGATCATTTGGGGTGCTGGAGATCAAATTTGGGTGGGCCACATACAAAGCAAGTGCCTTACACAAAATGCTCTCCTCACAGCCCTGCATTTGCACTGATTTTTAATAATTAATCATTTTTGTCTCCACAAGTAGAGAGCAACCTTGATTTCTTTCCTGTATATCAGGATGTCTCTGGAGCAGGCCTGTTTGATCTGGAAATTCTCACATTTTTTGAAGCAAAGTTTATGCTACAGACCCTTACTAAGAACCTGGAGAGGTGGTGGATGGACTTGACCCAAGGATGTTATTTTTTTGCCTTGTTTATTAATCCCCAAATGAGATTCGGCCCGATTCCAATCAACTTGCCTTTTCTTTATCATCTGTCAAGGCAAGAAACTCATATAGCTCAGCATAACAGCAAAATAAATGCTTCCTGAAGTTTTTATTAACACCACAGATCGGGAACTTTCAGAGGAGAGAGGAGCGATACCAAAGCAGCCCAGATGGTGATCAAGGACCACAGTACTTCCTGACAAGTTGGGGTGGAGGGGACACCAGGCTTTGCCCCTGGACCCTCAAGTGGGAACTCTTCGACTCAGCTGCCACCTAGTTAGTCCTCATTGGACAAGTACCATTCCCTGAAATTCAGTCAGGTGAAGACTGGCCAGGTCCACCATTGAGAAAGGCTGGTGGAGCCAGAGCCCTTCCAGAGCCACTGTCAAAAATACTATTTCTCACGCAGGTGACACTGCAGGGCTCAGACAGGAATGTGGACTCCTCAGGCAAGGACACACCAGCAGCCTGGCCACCAGAGCTGGCTGGACCAGTCACACAGAAGCCACAGAAGCTATGAAAGCCACAGAAGTCATAGAAGCCACAGTTGCCACAGAGTCCACAGAAGTCATAGAAGCCACAGAGGCCACAGAAGCCTGTATGTGTGACGGTTCACTGGGGCCCATAATGATCCCGAGTGTGGTTGGTTACTGCAGATCCCTGAGACTCTGATCACCACTGTGATCAGATCTGTGATAAGACCCAGTGAGTATCCATGCTCCTCCCAGAGCACTTCCTACAGAAGAGCCTCCTCAGAGTTGCAGCAGAAGAAAATACTGTTTTTCTCTCTCCTTCCTGAAGTTTCTTTCACAAGAGAGGTAGGGTTCTGTGCTTCAAGTCGGCAGAAAATGGAGCTTGGGGAAGGAGAATCATCAGGGAAGGAACCAGAAAGGAATTGGGATTCTCAGCAACATAACACTTCACAGCCTTGACCCAGGCGCCAGCCCAGATGTGTGGGATCACAGGCAGGATGATACTGTGTTATAACGCGACAGAGGAATTACGGTATGGAAAGGCTTCAGCCACACTTTTACTCCTTGCTGGTGTATATTCCACATGAAAAACCACGTGGGACATCACAAAGGTGAGAGGGGGCTGAAAGATGAGGAAAGCAGGGGTGACCCCACAAGTGTGCCTGTCAGAGAACCCCAAGTTCCTTGAGGCACTGGCACACAGGGTGGAGGCGTTACTGCATGGACATGCAGTTTCTGTGACTCAGAGTGGCCGCCCAGGGAGTGCCCAGTCTTGAATCAGAAGTCCAGTGGCAGTGGGCACGCTTCTCCCCATCACCAACAGGTGTCAGGCTGGGGTGTGGCTAAGCCATGGGCATCAGTGCCCTGAGAACATTCTTCATTTCCTGCCCCTCTCTGTTCAAGCTCAGAAAATAGGCCCTGTGGTGCTCTGGCAAAGACCCCCCCATCCCATCTCCCTCACTCAGGACCCCACTCCGGAAGACCTCGAAACTGTACCAAGGAGCAATCAACGCACCCACCTCCTAACAGACAACAGACCCTGACCTGCCCCCCCCCAATCCGCAGGCCACAGTCCCCATATATCCAGACAGGCCAAGAACCCCCACCCCAGTTTCTCCAGAACAAGATAGCATGGCTCAGGGGCCTGACCCCAGGCTTGGGGACAGGTGCTGGACCCCCGAGATGGCAGGAGGGATCCATATTGCAAAGTTGTCCAGACAGATACTCCGACACAAGTAGTGTTGGAGTCCCAGGTAAGACTATGCCAGGCCCTGCAGCCCCCACAGTCAGGGGCAGGCCCTCGGAAGTCCCAGGAGCAGAGCAGCACAGGCTGAATGAACCCCAACAGGTCCGATCCCAGGAAGAAATGCAACCCCAGGAATATGGTGGTGGGGATCCTGGTCAGAGGCCCTTCCAGGCTTCCAACCTCAAGGTTTCCCCCTAGAACAGCAGAAGGGGATTCGCTTGAAACCAGCCTCTAAACCTCTCCTCTTCCTCGCCTCCCCCAAGCCTGAGGAGAGTGTCAGGATGACCCAAAGTTGTGCCTGGCACTGATGCACGCTGGCCCTCGGTGTAGCCTGGGGCAGCGTGGGTGGAGGCATGAGGACAAACGCGGCACTGGCCCCAACTCCCTCCTCCCCCGAGCAGGACCCCAGCCGCGGACTCACCATCACGTTGCCCTGCATCTTGGCGGTCTTGATCATCGCCTTTTCCTTCATCCTGCCCAGTTGTGCCCGACCCTGGCCCCGGAGGAGAAACTTAATCCATTGTCCCGGACGTTGGGAAGCGCAGACAGGATTGGCCGAGCCGGGCGGAGTTGGGTTTGGAGGAGAAGAAAAATGTTTCTCCGCAATCTTTGGATCTTTGTGCTCTGGGCTCCGGGCTCCGGGCCCTGCCGACGCCCACGGCAACGACCCAGTTGCCTCCGCCCAGTCTCCTGGAGGAACAAGAACCGCGGCCGGCCGGCGGGGCGCGGGATGCTGCGGCTTCAAACAAAACCCGGGAGCGGGGAGCTGGGGTGCGGGGAGGAGGCCGGCTCGCCGCGTGCGTGTCCCGGCCCGCTCGTGTCCACACGGCCGGCCGGCAGCGCCGTGGCACCGCGCGCAGGGGCGCAGGCTGGGGGGCGGGCACTGGGCAGAGCCTGGGGAGCGCTGGTCCCTGGGGCGGGGGCCGGCGCTGTGGCGGTGTTGGTGGCACCAGGAGCAGGCGCGCGCTTGTGTGTATGTGTGTGTGTGCGCGCGCGCGTGTGTGTGCATGCGTGTGTGTGTGTGTGTGTGTGCGTGTGAGCCAGGCACCTGCACCCACCAATGGGCAGAACCGGACAACACCCGTTAGAGCTAGCTGCATTAAGGTGAAGCAAGTTCCAACCCAGAAGCCGCGGCGACCACTTCCCGCCCCCCGTGGTGGGCACCCCGCTCGTGTGCGCGTGGTGGGCACCCCGCTCGTGTGCGCGTGGTGGGCACCCCGCTCGTGTGCGCGCGCGTGGGTGCGCATGTGTGCCCGTAGCGCACGCCCTCGCGGCCCTTACAAACGTGGACTGCCCGCAGAGCAGAGAGAGGTTCTCCCGGTGAGGCGGAGGAAGCGGGCTGCTGGTGATGGGGAAATGCCCTGGTTGCGGGGTGGAGGTGGATAGCCACTCTGCGGGTTACTACTCCGGGGCGCACGGACGCAGGCGGTAGTCGCTTCTCCATGGCTGCGCCCTGGGGTCTGCCTCCAGGGACAGCGCCTGCACACCTGCTCCCCAGGCGTCCCTGCCCCTGAGAATCCCGCGGCCACACGGACAGACACGTCTGAGCAAGCCTTGGGAGCCGAACCCGTCTGCTCTCTACCTCCCAGTCTGGCGCCAAGGGGTCTGAACTCCCGCTGCATGCTCCAGACCTCAGCCTTGATGGAGCCGGAGACCGCGCCCTGGTTCCCAGCTCTCCATCCCTCGCTGCTTCAGCGTGAACCCTAAACATAGCCAGGACTCTCCTCCCTGGAAATAGAAGGGGTGGTAGTGCTGACTGTTCAAGTGCTGACTGCCCTGCCATCACCTGGCATGATTGGAACCAATAAGGGTAGGGGGTGCTGGAGTGGGTCGTTCAGGGCTGCTTTGGTTTTCCTGGGGCCCCCAGCAGGCCTCTGGACACACCAAACAGAACCAACCCTCTCCCATCTCCCAGGCTTGTTCTCACTGAGGGTCCCTCCTCCCCTGCAAACAGAAAAGGACAATGTGCGGGTGGGGGGCGGGGGGGAAGTCGGTGAAGGTTGAGGAGCCTTTTTGTAATTACTGAAGAATAGGAACAATCAGTGGGAATGAATAGAGGTGGGTCTCAAGTCCGAGGTGAAAGCAGAAAATTCTGGGCCACTGCAAGTCTGACTGTATGGAAATTACCCACAATGCTTTTGCACAACCTAGCTGATTTATACACCGTGCTCATCTATCTTTCCTGTGTGCACAGACAAACATTCAGGCCAGGGATGAGGAAGGAGAATGTGGAGCTTAAAGAACAGCCTTGAAAGTTTCCTGGACTGAGGCTGTGAGACCCGGAGTGTGAAGTTAGCTCCTCTGTGGGACCTGAACTTTCTCTAGAAGTGAGCACAGGTCAGCTCGCCTTGTCCTTTGTCCCGCGGACCCTCTCACCAGCCCTGTTGTCAGTGTGGACAAAGTACACAGCCTCCTCAGCTCAGTTCTTAGGAACACCATTGTAGGTTCTTTCTCTGGATTACCTTGGGAGTCCTTTTGCTCTCTCCTCCCCAAAACCCAGGGACTTGCCCTGCTTCTGGGCTCCCCACCCATTCCCTCAGGATTCAAGAAAACAAGGTCAAAATAGCTGTAGCCTGTCGTGTGGAGAACTAACCTGAAGTCCCCCCTGGAAGTGGAAAGTGGGGTTGGAAGAGCAAACTTGCAGGTGATGCATGATGGCATCTAGGAGCACCACTACTGGCATTGACCTCTCAGCCAACATTTTGGCTCCTATTTCCACCTGTTCTCCCTTTGGGTAATAGAGACCTGGTCCAAAGTGTCAGCAGGCAGGAAAGGGAAGGCTTCGGGCCATGAGAGGGCAAGGCCAGGCCAAGTGTTCCAACAGTGATTGGCACAGTTGGTCACACCCTGCTGTCACCCATAGGCCAGGAAGTTCGGGACCTGGGGTGAATAAGTAGGAAGAAACATAGGCACAAGAAGTAGGTGAGAGGACTGAAAAAAAGTTTTCAAATGAAGAGAGACCGAGACAGAGAGACACACAAACACACACATGCACAGAAACAAGTGTCTGTCATAGAGGCAGGCTGGAGAGTAGGGATAGGAGGGAAACTGGAGATACTGGGGGCAGGAAATGTGCTCTGGAGAAGGGCTGAGTGTTGGCACATAGTGACTGAACCTCAACCATCAGCAAGTTTTAACTGTATCTCTCAGTGATTCAATAAAAAAATAAGCAAAACAGAGGCTGGAGAGATAGCATGGAGGTAGGGCATTTGCCTTGTATGCAGAAGAATAGTGGTTTGTGTTCCAGCATCCCATATGGTCCCCTGGGCCTGCCAGAAGTGATTTTGAGTGTAGAGCCAGGAGTAACCCCTAAGTGCGGCCGATTGTGACCCAAAAACAAACAAACAAACACAAAACAAAACAGAGAGCCTCCTTGCTTTTAATATAAAATTAAATGAAGATTTTGATGTATGCCATGGAAGGTCCTAATACCTCTAGGCTCCAAAGGGTTTAGCCCCATTTTTGCAGGTTCTAAATCTTTTGTACAATATAAGCAAAAAAATGAAGGTGAGTACATGCAGGTTTCTTTCTGCACAGGACATATTTGGACATAGGTACAAATACATGGGGCACAGTGGTTGGCTTCATTCTTCCTGTTCCTTGCAAGAACTGTCCCCTACTTTCTTTCTAATCTGTGAGAAAAGGTATATGGCCCACGCTCCGATACCTATCTTCTATTTCCCTGTGTACATCTGTCCTTTCTTTGCACTAGTATCTTAGGTTTGCACACAAAGGCTCCTGCATGATTTTCTGCACCCAAATTCTGTTCTTTTTTTTCCTTTTTTTTGGTTTTTTGGGGTCACACCCGGCAGTGCTCAGGGGTTACTCCTGGCCCCATGCTCAGAAATTGCTTCTGGCAGGCACGGGGGACCACATGGGGCACCGGGATTCGAACCGATGACCTTTTGCATGAAAGGCAAACGCCTTACCTCCATGCTATCTACCAGGCCCCCCAAATTCTGTTCTTAATCAGCACAAATCTTCTCTTAACCTCTACTTAGCCTGGAGCTTGCAAGTAGGATGTGGAACAGGCTTCTGTGCAGAAAGGAAGAAATGGCCAAAAGAGTTGGGAAGAAAGCTCACCTAGGAATGCTCTACCCCATCCCTAGAATCACGAGTTGCTGGTGGAGGAATATTTCATGGGACTGATTCACCTATGTAGCCCAGGTGGTCTTAGCCCCCACAGTGCTCTCATGGCTGGTCCCTGGAAAGGGGCTCAGCATGACAATTGCAGAAGGACAGGAAGCAGGGGACACCTCAGGGTCCCCAGGTATAGCTGGCAAGTGAGCTGGGGTCACGCCTGTAAAATCATCAGTGCCATATCTCCAACCCTGAATTAGGTTCACTCATGAAATAATCCAAACCAGGCTAAAGGTGAAACACATGTAGTCTGGCAGTCTTCTATCTTGTATGGAGAGCAAACTGCCCACCAGAACTGCCTTTTTTTTTATTGAGTACAGAGACAACCCCTGGGTTGGGCAGTAAGGAGAGATAGCTCAGGCTATACTGAGCCAGTCCCATCCTGGCTTACAAATAAGACAATCTCTGTTTTGAGGTAAATCCAAGTTGTAAACAAACATACAAAGGAACCAGGGGTGCTACTTGTTTTAGGCAAAATAAGGTGTAACCTAACACACACCTTGTGTACAACCTCCAGAGGGAAACCCCTCTTCCAAACATAGGTGTTGTCTCCCACATGGGATGTACTGTCAGCATCCGAGGCTGCTTTGGCCACTGTAATGGTGAGTTGAGAAGTTTGATGAATGACACATCTAGCCTTCACCATTTGGTCCTTCTGACAGCACCAGAGTTTGTGCATGCCACCCTGTCTCTTCTTATTGTGTGGGACTAGAGGGTGTAATTCTCATTTCCTTCTATGGAAACCACAGGTGTGCAAGAATGGGATCAGTATCTGTCAGGGCTGTGGTTCCGGAGAAGAGACCCAAGGGTTGCAGATTCTTACATCCCAGGGGAGCAGAAAGTGGCCAGTCCCCAGATCCTTGGTCAACATTCAACAGGAAGGCCCAGGAAAGCTGCAGCTGTGTGGTCCAGTCCCCAAACCAACATTCAAAATCCATGAAATACAAAGCATCATCCTGAGTACCAAGGCAAGAGCAAGTCCATGGATGACTCCACACGGCTGTACAGGAAGCAGCAGAACTACTTGGCTCTGTTTCTCTCCATCTCTGGGGCCTGAACTTGGCCTGCAGTCCTGCTCAGGGCAAGGCTTCAAGCTTCCTGTCTCCCAAAAATATTCTGAAACATCATGACTGACAACCCCCATCTGAATCATAGAGTTCCCCCTCACCACATAGGAAAAGAAAATATATCATGGTCTGAGAAGAGAGTGGAGACAATCTCTATGCTTTGGATTTGGTTGAGATGTGTTTTGTGGCTCAGTATATGGTCTATCTTGGAGAATTTCTCATATGCACTGAAAAGCAATGTGTATTTGGCTTTTTTCTTTATTTAAAGAAAATACATCACATAGTTGACATAGTTGATCATAATACATTTGTTTCCAGATAAGTGAAAGCAAAGTTATTGGAAAAATATAAAGATAAAAATGAAAGAAAGAAATAAAGAGAGAGAAAGAAAGGAAGGAAGGAAGAAAGGAAGAAAGAAAGAAAGTAGAGTAGCAAGCTCATTTGTAAAAATTATTGTATTACCAATGAAGTCATTAATACAATGGCAGAAGATTTAGTAAGGTCTTGTTATATATCCAATCTGTTAAACTGGGGTATTTCTTTAAGGGATAACAGCATCAAACAAATGAAGTCCAAAAATTCAAAGCCATAATACTATGAATTTTAGGGGCATATACTCAGCTGCAGAGTCTTCTAGAAGACTGAGTTAGAATCTGGCAATTGTGTTTATGGATATGGTTACAGCTGCCAGGCTTTCTTGGAAAAAGGAAGGAAGATATGGGGGGTACTTGTACCCCTTCCCCAAAAAAAACCCTAGTGATATCAGCCCCAAACCCTGCATACCTGGTGTAGTCAGATCATCATTCCTGCAGGATATCATAGAGGGTCAGTGATGAAGCAGGCCACTGTAGAAATGGTGTTTCTGGGTGATGGAGACAGCAAGAATGGCTTCATCAAGTTTGGGTCTTGGTCTACCCAATCTTGAGATGGCCAGTTTTGTACAGTTATATGGTGTAGTCATAATCATAGCTATAATCTTTCATGGCTTAGTCTACATTCATTCTAGACAAGAGTGAGTCTGTGGAGCTGGCCCAGTTCGAACATGGCAATTATATTTGAGGGCATGGTTACCTGCATCTGGGTTTTTCAGGGATTAAGAGCCCTCTATAGATCCACGAAGCCTCTTTCTTCCATTTGTTCCTTCAAAGCCAATATTTCCTTGTTGAATTTTAGCTTGGCTGATCTATCTAGAGGTGAAAGAGCAGTGTTTAAATCTCCAGTTATTATTTTCTTGCTACTGATATCTTTCTTCAAGTTTATTAGTAGTTATTTTAAGTATTTTGTTATAACTTTATTGGTTGTATATATGTTTAGAAACAATGTTTTTCCTGATTATTAAGACATGATACTTTCTTCCCTTCTTTTAGAAGGGGCAGAGGGCGAGGATTAAAAAAAGATACTTTCTGAGTGAGAAACAGACAGAGAGGGAGAGAGAAAGAAAAGAAAAATATCTATCATAGCAGTAGGCATGAGGGAGAGGAGGAGAAAGGAAAAGAGGGGAACTGGGGATACTGATGGTGAGAAATGTGCCCTGGTGAAGGATGTTGGACAATGTATGACTGAAACTCAATCATGAACAGCTCTGTAATGGTATCTCTGTGGTGAATCAATTAAAGAATTTATTTTATTAAAAAAGATGAAAGAATTCTAAGAAATGTATATAATTTAATCTTATATCTAAAATATTCAATGAAGGGGGAAAATTAAAGACCCTCTCTGACTGAAACTCAAGCATGAACAGCTATGTAGCTATATCTCATAGTGATTCAATTAAAAAATTATTTTAAAAAAACAAAGAAATGGGGCCCGGGAGATAGCATGGAGGTAAGGCATTTGCCTTTCATGCAAAAGGTCATCGGTTCGAATCCCGGTGCCCCATATGGTCCCCCGTGCTTGCCAGGAGCAATTTCTGAGCATGGAGCCAGGAGTAACCCCTGAGCACTGCCGGGTGTGACCCAAAAACCAAAAAAAAAAAAAAAAACCAAAGAAATGAAAGAGAACAAAAAGAAAGTGATGGTTGGGGCCTGAGCAATAGCACAACGGATAGGGTGTTTGCCTTGCATGGAGCTGACCTGGTTTGACCCCCAGCATCCCTTATGATCCTCAGAGACTGTCAGGAGTAATTTATGAGCACAGATCCAGTAGTAACCCCTAAGTGCCACTCTGAATGTGTACCAAAAACAAACAAAAAGAAAGTGATGATTGGGGGCTGGAGAGATAGCATGGAGGTAAGGCATTTGCCTTTCATGCAGAAGGTCTTCGGTTCGAATCCCAGTGTCCCATATGGTCCCCCGTGCCTGCCAGGAGCAATTTCTGAGCATGGAGCCAGGAGTAGCCCCTGAGCACTTCTGGGTGTGACCCAAAAACCACACACACACACACACACACACACACACACACACACACACACACACACACAAGAAAGTGATGATTGTTCTCACCAGCCACTCTAGTTTATGGGCTGTTCCCTGGCAGCGAGAAGCTCAACTCCTCTGACCTCATTCTATACACCCAGGACTGACAAATGAATGGACTTCAGTGCCCACAGAAGAGCATCCAAGGAAACATGCTAGAATGGGTGGAGTGGGCACATGGTGCTGTGTCTAGGACCACACTCATCTCACAGAAAATCATCTTAGCACTCCAGGATGTCAGGGTGAGGAGGAGGAGGAGAATAAGAAAAAAGGAGGAGAAGGAGGAGAAAACTTTTAAAAATCCATTGAACTGTATTACTAGACTAAGGAAAAAAAATGTATTGGGCTGGAGTGATAGCACAGTGGGTAGAGTATTTGCCTTGCATACAGTTGACCTGAATTTGATCCCCAGCATCCCTTATAGTTCTCAGAACCTACCAGGAGTAATATCTGAGCTCAGAGCCAGGAGGAATCCCTGAGCATTGTTGGGTATGCCCCATCCCCCCAAAACACAAAAATATCTTAAT
>PVKC010010078.1:0-26088 GCA_004027635.1 Crocidura indochinensis
TTTTATCTCAAATAATTTAAGAAAAATCAGACTTACTCAGCCTTAAGTTTCTATTTAATACATTTAAATATATTAATTAAAAATACATTTACTGTTTTCAAAATACTCAAGCATATAAAAACAATTTTGATACAACTATTAGTATAGAATTTTACCAATTAATTTTTATTCATTGCAAAACAAACATGTTAGTTAAATCTCTCTTTACATAATTTTTAACAATCAGATTTCACCTCTGAATAATCACTTATTCAGTAAATAAATAATCTGATTGTGTCTGTTAAACTCTGATACTAATCATGTTAGATAGTATGCATCTATATTTATTATACATACATACATAATTAAGAATATTATTATATGAATTATTCTCAGAAATTATTGCTTAATCAATGTCTGAGTAACTTTACCCATTCAAAAAGATTATACCTTATTATCAATCAGTAACAGTATTGAAACCAGTGTGCCTAAAATGGGAGGGAAGACAAAAAGTAAAAATTGCCTGCCTTGATGAAGTCATGAAATTTTTCTATGTATGGATATACATGGAATCTATTATGCTGAGTGAAATAATCCATAAGCCAGAGGGGGAGAGATAGACACAGAATAGTCTCACTCATCTATGGGTTTTAAGAAAAATAAAAGATATTGTTGCAATAATTCTCAGAGACAAAAGAGAGAAGGGCTGGAAGGTCCAGCTCACAACATGAAGCTCACCACAAAGAATGGTGAGTGCAGTTAGAGAAATAACTACATTGAGAACTATCATAACAAAGTGAATGAATGAGGGAAGTAGAAAACCTGTCTAAAGTACAGGCGGGAGTGGGGTGGAGAGGAGGGGGAGATTTGGGACATTGGTGATGTGAATGTTGCACTGGTGAAGGGGGGGTATTCTTTACATGACTGAAACCCAACTAAAATCATAGTTGTAATCAAGGTGCTTAAATAAAGATATTAATAAAAAAAATTCACTGCCTTGGAGGAAGGATGGAAGACAGGAGAGAAACTGGTGAGATTGATGAAGTTAAGTGGAGACTGGTGAAGAGATTACTGTTGATGCATTGTAACCTAAATCTCGATCATGAATATCTATAATTCACATTGATACATTTAAAATTAAGAATAAAAATAAGGCAAGTTATAGTTACTGAATTTCACACTCCTTAGACGTAACAAAAAACTAAACATATACTGAGTCATCACATATTTTGTTTTTTGTGGATCTATACTTGGTTATGGTGAAGTGCTAATCCTGAATCTGAACTCATATAAGAAACCAGAAATCTGAGAAAAAGTTGTATCTCACTTTTATTAGATGTGTATTATACTGTATCAGGTCCCAGTAACATCAATTACAAAAGTGATTATGAACACAAATGAGAGAAAGCTAGTAAAATTTAATTGGAAAAAAAAATTTAAATGCAGGTTATATTATGATTTAAGATAAGTATAGTATAAAATAATAAATGTATGAATGTCAGTGTTCTCCAGGAAATATTCCAATCCTCTTATTTTATTCATTATATTCTCAATATAAAACATTTTTCTCTAATCTTTTATTCTAGATGTTTGTTGGTTAAAAATGTTTTTCTTTTTTATTCTTTTATTTTTTTAATTCTATTTTATTGAAACAATTGTGATTCACAGAGTCTTTTATAGTTGAATTTCAGTCAGGGCCCATCCCACCACCAGTGTGAAACTCCCTCCACAAATGGACCCAGAGTGTATTCTATATCACCACTCTTTGCCCTCTGGCCTGCCAGTATTACAGGCCCTTTAAGTGTAGGTTTTTAAAAGTTAAGTCCCTTGATTATATTATCATAGACTTTGGCTTGAATATTTAATTCTATCCTTATTTAATTCCCCATCAATGCATCCTAGACCATTTGGTCCCTGTTCCCAGCCTTTTATTTATTCCTTTCTTCATAGTTTATATTGTGTCTATCTGCATTTGTATTTCTATGTGTGTATAAATACAAGAGCAGAGCAGAGAAGATTTAGATAGAAGCTTAACAACTCTGAATGTAATTTGTGGTCTTGGTTTGGAAAAGTTTTAATAATTAGAATTGCCTCATGCAAAATAAATCTGAAGACCAGAACCAAGAATTTATTTAAAAAATAAAATCAGGGGCCAGAGCAGTGGCACAGCTGTAACCATCTGCCTTGCCTGCAGTTCTATCCCCTGGCAACCCATATGGTCCCCCAAATCAGGAGGCATTTCTGAGGTCAGAGCCAGGTGTAACCCCTGAGCATTACAGGTGTGGCCTAAAAACCAAAAGAAAAATCATAATAAAATTAAAAGTCTTTTTATTTTTTAAATAAATCCTTTTAGTCTTCTCACCATAAATGTTATGCTTATGAAATGTTTATTGCTACCTTTCCAAATATATGCCTCATTTTACCATACTTTCCATCTCATCTCTCCTTGTCCTTTATTTTGTATCTTTAACTTTTTCTGTAATAAAAAATACCATTTCTATTACAAATCAATGCAACTGAACAAAAAGCGTGCACTAGCAAAATTACCTTATAATCATTCTATAATCCTTAACTCTACTTGGCTTAGCACTACCAAAGTCAACTTCATTATAAGTTAGATCAAATAAGAATTGATAAACTTATGACAACTTACTTCATAGCATAAACCAATAAACTTGAGTAATTGAAGAATATAGTGCCCTATTACTATTGATTGTTAGTTATTTAAGCAATGTTAAAGATAATGTCTCTTGGAGACATAGAAGAGTCAGGCATTATCTTTCATGGAGCTGACCTGGTTTTGAACCCTTTGCTCTCCAATTCTCTATATTCCACAAAGAGTAACCCTTTAGCTGTACTATACATGAGAACAACAGATTATGGCCCAAAAAAGCATCATCTTCATCGTCATCATCATCTCATCATCAGAGTAAATATGTAACTAAATACACAAACCTAAATATCCACTGTGGACACATTTTTACCCTACGGAAAAACCTTCCGAAAACTCCTGGAATTCACTTGTTCTGCACAGTGTGGGAGATAATCACTGCCACCCGATTTTGCTAAGATCTGATGACAAAGATGGAAATAGAAATTGCTCTTTGAAGGACAGGAATGTCAGTGCTGTATCTTACCTAGATGCTTTGGTCAGCTATGTTTCCTTCATAAATAATTCCAGGATAAGAAAAATAGCGAAGGTATCCACCCAGGACCTTGCTGTGCAGGTGACTGTGGCCCCGCCCAAAAGGACAGAGAAGAGCTACCAACCAGCTCTGGCTCTGCGTCAGAATGGGACCTCACTGTACACAAGAGCATGGTCCCAAACAGAGAAAGATATTAGCAGCTAATCATTTCTGCTTCTGCATTCAACCAAGACCTCGCCATACAGGTGAAAATGATCCCACACACAGGAATAGACCCAGAAGAGCATGGCTGTTCTTCTATTCAGCTGCACAAGTCTCCTAGTCAGTAAACCCCAGCATTGTACATAAAAAAGAGCACACTGCAAGTGTGATCACAGGAAAGCAATGCAGATCTCCCCCATGCTGAGAGAATGAAAATGGTAGCTCTGAAGAGTCAACAAGTATTAATCATCAATTCACTGCTGTTGGGAATTTAGACTGGTCCAACCTCTTTGGAAAACAGTGTATATTCCTCAAAGAGCTAAAAATTGAGCTTCCATATGATTCAACAATACCACTTTGAGGGATATACCCCAGGTATACAAAAGCAAAATACAAAAATGCCCCCCCTGCACTCCTATGTTATTAATTAAAAAAGAAACCATTTGATCTATTCCATAGAAACAATTATCCCTCGTATCATTTCCCTCAGCATAATAGTCTCCATGTCCATTCTTGTATAGGCAAATTTCATGAATTTGTTTTCCTAACAGCTGCATAGTATTCCATTGTGTAGATGTAACAGTTTCTTTAAATACTCATCTGTTGTCTAATACCTGGGTTGTTTCCAGATTCTGGCAATTATAAATATTGCTGCAATAAGCAGCACTAAATAGGAGTGCAGAGGGAATTTTTGTATTATGCTTTTTTATTCCAAGGGTATATCCCTAAGAATTGGTATTGCTGGATTATATGGAAGTTCAAGTTCCTTGTGTTTAAGGAATATTTTTTCCAGAAAAACTGAACTAGACAGTATTCCCACAAACTGAATGAGAGTTCCTTTCTCCTTACAGTCACACCATAATTGGTTGTTCTTGTTCTTTGTGATGTGTGCCAGTCTCTGTGGTGTAAAATAATAAATTATACCTCATTGCTTTGATTTGCATCTCCTTGGTGATTAGATATGGAGCAATTTTTCATGTGTCTTTTGGCCATCTGTATTTCTTCTTTGATGAATTTTCTGTTTATTTCTTCTCTCCCCCTTTTATTTTATCGAGTCAGATTTTTTCTTATTGAGTTCTGTGGATACCTTGTATATCATAGGTATTAACCCCTTATTAGGTGGGGTTGGGGTGAATAGTTTCTCCCATTCCATTGGTAGTCTTTGTATCCTAGACACTCTTTCATTTGAAGTGCAGAAGATTTTCAGTTTAATGTAGACCCACTTGTTTAGCTTTGCTTCCACTTGCTTGGACAGTGAGGTATCCTCCTTGAAGATGCCTTTAGTAGCAAGGACATGGAGTGTTTTTCCCATTACTTCTATATACCATATAGTTTCAGTTCTGATATCAAGGTCTTCAATCAATTTTGATTTGACCTTTGTGCATGATGATAAAGAGAGATTTGAGTTCATTGTTTTTCATGTTACTGACCAGATGTCCAAGCACAACTTTTTGAAGAATCTTTTATTACTCTACTTTGTATTTATTGTCAGCTTGTGTCTGGGTGTCATTTCATAGAGTTCTTTCTATTTAGGTTAGATTCCTAGTTATAGGGTGTTTGCCATGGATTAACTAGTTTCTTGACATTTCTTCCCTGGCTTTCTGTTCTCCTAACGTGGGGTGGAGGGCAGTATTTTGCTAGATTTGTTCTGATTCCAGTTAAAATATTATGCGGTCTTGATCACTAATCTTTTTTTAGACTATTTTTTTTTATTTATAAGAACTCATTGAAATTGGGGGTCCTTCCATGTCTACCTGCCTATCTCAAAAAGTAAATAAATAAAAGTTCTCTTACATAGATACTTTTGATATCGCTTTCTTTTATATCGATTTTTTTTTTTAGAAAAGGCCAAAAAGTTACCCAGAGAGAGCTAAAATATGACTAGAACATGGTTAGTACATTGACCTTTAAATATATCCTCTGGGGTTCTATTCCCTAAAAAATCATAAGTACTTCTCCCTAAATAATGTACATCATTCCTATATCCATATAAACTCAAAATATTGTGAAAATAATGTTAACCAATTCAGAGTTGTTCACATTTTTTGAGTGTGTATACTGGTAAACCATTAAACTTAAAAGTAAAGCTACTTACTCTTAGAGAAATCAGAAGAGTTTTTTGAGCCTACATTCTATTGAATTTTTTCTATTCTTAATAAACCTTTTCATATTTTTTATATTTTTGACTAATGCTTTAGCTTCTTCGGTTACTTGTTTTTGTTCTTGTGGAGTTAAAAGTCAGGCCATGTCAGAGGTTCTCAGGAGCTATTCCCAGCTCTGTGTTAGGGAATGATGTCTGAGAGTGCTCTGGGGAGCAGATAACATAAAGCAAATACCTTAGACCTTATTATGTCTCTGGAGTTCTCATTCTTGAATTCTTTTCTATGTAGGTCAAAGTAACCTGGGACCTAGTCATGCATAATAACCATATTCCTCAAAAGGCTTTTTCTGCCAAGGAAGTGCTGAGTTATTCTACAAATAATTACCAATTATAACTTCTGTAAATTCATTCTGGTAAATAGGTGATTGAATAATTGGGCTTTTGTCTAGGCAATCATTTAACATAAAGTATGATTTTACTTCTCACTGAAAGATTGTATCTGCCCATGCCTATAATGCATAGCTCAGACCCTCAAAATAAAAATGCAGTCTTTGATCAAACAGATAACAGACCAAAGACTGGTAATAAAAAATTAGAATTGTCTTATTTTGTGGGGAAAAACCCTTACATAGTCAATGAAAACTTAATACTGAGACCCTATTTATTTTATTTTCTATTCTGCTTAGGAGAAAATGCTGATTATTACATGTCAACATAATCATACTCTTCCCTTTTTTCCAGATTCCACCTTAAATAATGTCTCTATTACATAGCAATGTACAATACTAAGAATTAGCATTTGTTTGTCAATGGATCATATGTACATAGTAAAAATCACAAATTCTAACTACCAGAACAACCAATCCCCCAAAGCAACCAAATGTTGTTAGCATTTGAATGCACATCACTACTTGAAATCACTACTAGTTTGTCCCTCCTCTTCATACTTATCATAAATATTGCACATCTTGCTGACTTTTCTATGACTATGATAACATACATTGTACAGAAGGCTAGATTACTCATTTGTTCATTCCTGTACACTCAATCTAGACTATATACTATTCTCTAATAAATATGTTTTTGTTCTGATTTTGGATTAGACAGGCTGGTATTTCAGACTTACTCCTTCCTCTTCACTCAGGTATACTTCATGGTAGTGCTCAGGGGACCAATGGGATGCAGGAGATTGAACTCAGGTCAGCCAACTTCAAGGCAAGAACCCTAACCAATCTACCATTGTTCCAGATACTAGAAATTTTACTCATCCTTATGTTTGTATTCTTCAGAGGGACCAGGTTCCTGGATAAGGCACTAAATGTTGAAGCCTTTCTACAAAACTTCGTATTTTCCTAGTTTACTTCAAATGTTGATATCTTTCCTGCTTGGCAAAAAGATTATAATACTAAAGTCTGTGCTTAAACAGAGTGGAGAATGCATAATATTCTGATTGACATCTTTCTCAAGGCAACTATGGCTTCTTTTTCTTATGTAAATGAATGATCTATTTTAGTTCATTAAAATAAGAACAAATTTTATTATGGGATTTTATTTCTTTCTCACATTATTTATTTATGTGAATATTGAAGAATTGGGAAGAGGTGCACAAATACAATCCCTGCTGAGTATGAGACATAGAGTAGTAAAAGAATTTACTGTGAATAAGATGATTTGAGTACATACGATGGACGTTTATTGATGAAGTATAGGTAAAGAATCCCAAGAAAAAATATGGCATCCTTAGGAAATACATTTTATACTATAATTTGAGGGTACATTTAGCAGAAAAGTTCCACTTCCTTTTTTTTTTTTTTTGTTTTTGGGTCATACCTGGCAGTGCTCAGGGGTTATTTCTGGCTACACGCTCAGAAATTGATTCTGGCAAGCACAGGGGACCATATGGGATGCCGGAATTCGAACTGATGACCTTCTGCATGAAAGGCAAATGCCTTAACTCCATGCTATCTCTCCGGATCCAAAAGTTCCACTTTCTAAGTATTAATTAGTCTTGAAATAGGGCTAGTAGAAAGCTTATACCTAATATAGGGAGAAAGCTAATTTCATGAAATTTTGTTTTTTGCTTGTTTGTTTTTTTGGGTCACCTCCGTTTGATGCTCAGGGATTACTCCTGGCTAAGCACTCAGAAATTGCTCCTGGCTTGGGGGGACCATCTGGGGCTCCAGGGGATCGAACTCATAAAATTTTTTAAACCATTCATATAAGAAAAAATATATACAATAATTTGGATCAGAAATGAAATGGTTCTAAGCCAATTATAGAGAGAAAACAAAATTTACATTGATAAATAATAAAATAATATTATACTTCCCCAAAATTTTGCAATGTGGCCAATCTAGCAATTTTGTGGTAAAGTCATAATATAAATGTCCTGCTAAGCCAACCTGATGAGGGAGGGAGGGGTGACTAGGCCAGTTCTAGAAAATGTGGGGACAGACTAAAGGGTATGTGGGGCCCATGGAGCTTTTTGACATAGCCTATTATCTTAGCGAGTTAACAAGCTATACATCATTTTAAGGGAACTTTTACTAAATAATTTTTATAAAAAAAGTATTTGTAGAATATAAAAAACTTCCTTTTAGGTGGCGTTATTTTATCACTACACAGGCCATCCTACTTCCTAATCTTATTTCTTCTGCTGAAGAATTTGTCTTTCAGAAAGGTTGTTTCTTGAGTTTTCCTTTATCCAGAACTTTGAAGCAGTCTACCCTAATGGCATCAATAATAGGAGTTTCTCTAGCTTGGTTTGAGGCAGCAATAACTCGTATCTGTTCACTGATCAAGATCTACAGTTTGTGAAGATTGAAGTTAGGTGAAGGCTCTGTTTTCTCATTAAGAAATGATGTCTCATACCAACTTTCATAAATTAGCCTGTATGGTATTTGTCAAAGTTGAAAATGTGATGATGCTTGCCACCAACATGGGCCTGACCTATTGGATGCTTCTAATGCTTGCCAATGTGACCATGGCTATAATTCATGCAAACTCTAAGTACATACTTTCCTCAGTTTGGATGGCATGTTGACAGAGAGATTTTTATCTTTTGATCATTTAGACCACTTTTTTGGGGGGGGAAGTGGGCTACACCTGGTGACACTCAGTGGTTACTCCTGGCTCAGAAATTACTCCTGGCTTGGGGGACCATATGGGACACCAGGAGATTGAACTGTGGTCTATTCTAGGTTAGTGCATGCAAGGTACATGCCCTACCACTTGTACCAATACTTTGGCCCTGACTACAACACTACAGATATAAAATTCTGATTTGTGTTCTTTTATTTTATTTGAAGAACTATTTTAATCATTTCTAGAAGAACAACTACTGGTTATTTAATTTTGTTAATTTGTGTCTAAGAAAATTTTTGTTATTACATTTTTGAAAGTCACTTTAACTGAATGCAAGATTTTTTTCAACAGATTGTTGCTGCAGTGATTTTAGAGTACAACAAAGACTCAAGACATTATAAAAGTAGATACGAGAGAACTCTAAACTGAAGTTTGTTAACAGTCCTAGAAAAATCAGTAGGCGAAATGAAAAACTCACTGGAAGGCCTCACCAGCAGAGAAAGAGTGAGAGAGCAGAAAAAGTGAGCTGGAAGATAAGCTGTATAACAAACCAATACAACAGAAGAGATAGCGAAAGAAATTTAAAATACTTGACCATACAATGGGAAAAGTATCTTTGACAATACAATGGGAAAGAATATGAATGGATGAAAATAGGAATCTGGACTGAAGTCAACAGAAACAACATAAGCATCATTGGAGTCCAAAAGACCCAGAAAGAAAATCCCCATGAAAAATCAACATTCTACGACATCATTGCAGAGAAGTTCCTTAAGCTAAATAGTGCGTGCAACCACATCTTAGATGTCCAAAGAGTACAAGCTAAAAGATATTAAAAGAAAAACACCCCAAAATCATCATAGTCACAATGCTCAATGCTATAGATAGGGATAGAGTACTGAAGGCAGCATGATCAAAAATGAAAATTGAAAAAAGAAGCTTCCTTAAGATCTACAACAAATTTTTTTCATCATAAGCTCCATTCCTTGAGCTGCACAGTCACCAAGATCTCTAGATACAGTGGACTGATTTTATCATCCATGACGAAGCAGAAGGCGGCCATACACCACAAAAGCACCGAGGGTAGAGTAAATGATCATGCAAGGAGTCTATAGTTAATCCCATAACAGTATACTTTAGGGATAGAGAAACCCTGTATCTCCTAAGGCCAAGGGAATTCCCTCTATAATATCCCCAATAGTTACTGTGCCTTTGTAGGGGGGGAAAAGCACAAAATAATCATTTTTCCACATAAATATATATATATTGATTGATTGATTGATTTTTTTGACATCTTATTTTGGAGTAGATGTTGAAGTTGATGTATCATTTTTTTATTTTATATTATTTTATCTTATCTTGCTCTTTCTTTTTGCACTCTGGCATGATCTGAATTCAGAACCAAGAGCATTGTGTGGTGCTTCTCTTTATTGCTGTAGGGCTCACTGGATATTTAATTTGACATTTATTTTTGTATTGATATAGTGTTTCAATTACCTTTTTCATGTCCTCTCTGATAGCCACTAGAAGGACTCTATCCATTTTCAGAATATTTTTATTTTATTTTTTTTTAGATTTTTTTTTGCTTAATCTTTACCCCATTCTATTGCTTTTCTTTCCCTCAAACAAAACCACATAACTCGATTTATCTAGCTTAGCCTCTCAAATAGAGGGAGGAACAAGGGAGGGCACCAGGACCAAACAGACGTACGATCACTGATAATAAGCTAGTCAAAGAGAGGACCGCCTACTCTAGCAGCCCGGGAGTAATGGTGGTGGATATGGGGTGCAGAAAGGGAACAGGGAAGGGGGAGGACAAACTAGGTGGTGGGTATTCCCCTGATTCAATGTTAATATGTACCTAAAATAGTAATGTGAAAAAAAATAAGCCACTATGATCAAAAAAAAAAAAGATCTACAACAAATTTATCACAAACAACTCTCAAGGTCTGAAGAAAGTGGTAGAATATAGTGACAAAACTCAAATAAATGAATTCTTCATAAAAATTATTTGCCTAGCCAGACTTACATTCATGTTTGAATTAAAGATACACAGCTTCACAAATAAACAACAGCTCAAAAACTTTACAGATTCAAAAATCAACTTCAAAAGAACTGAGTGGTCTACTTTAATGCAAGGCAAACTCATAAAGCATACCAAATGCCTATAAAAATAAAACCTAATTTCATTACAGCAATCTCTCTCAATGTCAATGGACTCAACTCACCACTTAATAAATGGCTCAAAAAATGAATCTAATAGTTTTGTCTACAGTAAACACACCTGAATAGAGCAAACATAGACTATAATTCAAAGGGTGAAAACAAGTTAACAACTCCCTTACAAAGGTTGATGTGTACATATGAAGAGACAGAGATGGACATTTCTTACTAATCAAGGGGTGTGTGCCCCATAAGTCACACTTCTAAACATATGTGCAAAAATGATGACTAACTATCATTTAAATACTTAAAATAACAGTTGATAAACTTGAAGAAAGACATCAGTAGCAGCAGAGTGGAGTATTTCAGCACAGCCCTAACACATCTTGATAGGTCAAGATAGTTTAAGATAAACTTAAAAAGATATACTGGCTCTAATGGAAGAAATAGAAGAGAGTGACTCACTAGATATATAAAGAGCTCTTCATCCCAGGATACATATTATTATCCATTGCATCAGAGACATTCTCTAAGATATACCACATATTGGGCCATAAAACATATCTTTATAAAATCAATATGATAGTAATTGCTTCTTATATCTTATCAGGCCATAAAGGACTGAAAATAGAGGTGAATTACAAGCAGAGGAAAAATAACTTTAAAATCCAAAAATTAAATAGTTCACCACTGAAAAGCCAGTGAGTCAGAAAAATATCAAAAGATTTCTGGAAACAAATGATAACTAAAAAACAATTTATTAGACTATGTGAGACACAACAAAAGCAGTATTAAGAAAATGTATTGCGGGACCCGGGAGATAGCATGGAGGTAAGACGTTTGCCTTTCATGCAAAAGGTTATCCATTCGAATCCCGGTGCCCCATATGGTCCCCCGTGCCTGCCAAGAGCAATTTCTGAGCATGGAGCCAGGAGTAACCCCTGAGCACTGCCGGATGTGACCCAAAAACTAAAAAAAAAAATGTATTGCTTTATAAGAATTTATCAAAGGAATAAAATGCCTATATAAATAACTACTTTCACAGCAGAAGATATTGGAAAATATTAAATTGAGCTGATAGTAAGCAGATAAAAGGAAATTATAAAACTTAAAGCAGAAATTAATAAACTAAACACTGAAAAACAATCCAAAAAGATCAATAAAGGCAAGAGTTGGATCTTTGAAATAATAAGCTGGATTTATAGACCATTAGCAAATCTCACAAAGAAAGGGAAAGAGAGAAAATTAATTAGCAGAATCAGAAAGGAAAATGTAGAGGAACTACAGACATTGCAAACATTCAAAGGGTAATTAGAGGTCACTCTTAGAAGCTTTATGCCACAAAATAAGATAATTTCAATGAAATGGATAATTGAATGAAATGATGTGGAATACTTAACAGACATGTCAATATTGAGAATATTAAAAGGATAATCCTTCCCAAAAACAAAATCCAAGGTCTAGATGGATTTATTAGTGAATTCTTTAGTAATTTAAAAAGAATAAATACCAATACTGGTCAAGGTCTTATAGAAAATTGAAAAAACTGGGGCCAGTGAGGTGGCTGTAGAGGTAAGGTGTCTGTCTGCCTTGCAAGTGCTAACCAAGGAAGGACCGTGGTTAGATCCCTGACGTCCCATATGGTTCCCCCAAGCCAGGGGCGATTTCTGAGAACTTAGCCAGAAGTAACCCTTGAACATCAAATGGGTGTGGCCCAAAAAACAAACAAAAAAACCCAGAAAATTGAAAAAACACTCCCAAATAGTTGCCATGAAGCTAACATCACCCTGATACTTAAAACATGCAAAGAGAAAAAAAATACACAAATTGAGTATTATAGGCCCATATTCTAAATAAACATTGATGTAGAGATCTTCAACAAAATACTAGCAATAACACATCAAGAACCTCATATGCCATGATTAAGCTGAATTCATTCCAAGAATGCAAGTATGGCTAACATACATAATTCAATCATTAAAATACACCATACCAATAAAAGTAAATACAAAAATCATATGATCATATCAATATTGCCACAGCATGCATAAACTCAAGAAGAACTCAGGAGGAATACAAGATGTATACCTAGATTTCCCTCATGCGGAGAGCGGAAATAACCATGACAAGGTTCTTCAAAAGGCCTTCTGTGGTTAACTTTGCCCCTGCACAGATAGTCGAGAAATTCCTGAAAAGATAAATCCATGGTTGGTATTATGTTTTCTGTCATTATTTGACTATCTCTTCTTTGTAAAATCTCAGGCAAAATAATGGATTCAATCAAATTATTTGGCTCAGAAATTCCAGCACCAAATTAATAAGAGAACCTCTTTTCTGGATGATAATTAGCACCTAAAAGTTAAGAGAATATTTTTTTCTTTTTCAAATATGTCCTAGCAGCTTCAGTTTCTGGTAAACAAGGAGTAGCAGGAATAAAAATCCTGAGCTATTGACTCTTCTCAGAAAAAGGGAGCAACACCTTAGGGGATTTGGCTCCTTAATTTACTTGACCTCTAGAACAATAGAGCCCAGCTCAGTCAAGATCAAGTTCTTAGATATTTTCTACTTTCTAATAATGCCTGATTTTTGCTTTGTGATTGTAAACATTCTCCTCTATACCTATAACTGACTTTTCCCCTTATAAAATCCACTGCATAAAAACAAATTTGTAGCACTCCTGCCAGAACATTTGTTGACCCCACATACTCTGTGTGTGGTTTCATTATTTCATATTTCATATTAGGCCACTTGTGTTACCCCTTTTCCACTTATGAAGGATTTATTCCCCACTAGAGATGCTGAGACGCAAGACACCTGAAGCACAATAGACACTGAGAATGCATTTGAAAAGGTCCGGCAACCATTAATGTTAGGAACTCTCAACAAGATGGGAAATAAAATAACTTTCTTCAATATTGTCAAAGGCATTTATCATAAACCAACTGCAAATATTGTACTCAATGGGGAACAACTGAAATATTTCTACTAAGATCCAAAACAAAGCAAGGTTTCCACCTCTCGCCGCTTTATTTAATAGACTACTTGAAGTACTTGACAAAGCAATTAGGCAAGTAAAAGACAACAAGAACAGCCACATAAAAAGAAAGAAATTTAATTCTCATAGCTTGTAGATGACATGATACTGTATCTAGAATATTAAAGACCACAAAAAAGCTTCTAGAAACAATATACTTGTATGGTGAAGTGGCAGACTACTAAGTTATTACACAAATTTTTGTTTTTCTATACACAAGTATTGAAAGATAAGAAATATATTTATAAAAATATCCCATTCACAACTGTTCCACAAAAATGATTAACTTGGAGTCAACTAATGATGTGAATATGATATGTAAAGAAAATTACAAAACACTGCTTCAATAAATGTAAAAGGACACAATAAATGGAGACATATATCCTGCTCATGGATTGGGAGAATTTATATAATTAAAATATCAATATTTTCTAAATCATTATATAGATTTAATGCAATGTCTATAAAAATTCTTATGACTACATTCAAAGAAGTAAACATGTTGCTCCTAAAATTCATATGGAGAAATATACATCATAACTACCTGAAGCAATTCTTGGGAAAATAAAAACATGGGAGGAATAACTCTTCCATCTTTAAACTGTTCTGTAAAGTAGTAGCCATGAAACAGTATGGTATTAGAATCAAAACAGACCCTTAGATCAATGAACTAGATTGGAATATCTAGAAATGGACCCAGATATTTACAAATAATTAATTTTTGATAAATGAGAAAGAAATACCTGGTGGAATGAGTAAAGCCTCTTCAACAAGTGTGTCTGGAGAGCTGGTCAGCTTCATGCAAAAAATAATCTCAGACCTCTCCTTAACACCATGAACAAAGATCAAATCAAAATGTAATAAATCCCTTGATATCATACTTGAAACAACAAAGTACATAGAGATAAGAATAAGCATAATATTCTATGACACTGAAGTTTTGAAAGCATCTCCAAGGAGAAAACACCACTGTATATGCAAGTAGAAGCAAAAATAAACAAATAGGACCACAATAAACTCAAAATTTCCTCAATGGAAATAGTTTATAGGATACAAAGGCTATGCACTAAATGGGAGAAACGTTTCATCAAATACCACTCAGATAAGATATTAATATCTAAGATATAAAAGACATTGATTGAACTTTACAAAAATATATAACCCCATCAAAACTTGGAGGCAAAAATGAACATGTATTTCCTCAAAGAAGAAATACAGATGACCAAAGGCACAGGAAAAAAATGCTCCTCATCACTAATCATCAGGAGATACAAATAAAAATAACTATGAGGTATCGTATTACAACCCAGAGTCTAGCTCATATCCAAAAAAGCAAGGGCAACTAGTGTTGCCATGGATGCAGGGAGAAGGCACTATCATTATGTGCTGGTTGGAATGTAGACTATTCAGCCTTGTTGAAAAAACAATATAGACATTTCTCAAGATGCTAGATATTGAGCTTCCATAAAACCCAGAAATACCACTCCTGGGGATATACAACAGAAATAGAAAAACACAATACAAAAATGTCCTTGCATTCTTATATTCAATGCAGCACTGTTTACAATGGTCAGAATCTGGACACAACCCCCTGATGCCTGACAACAGATGAGTTAAAGAAACTGTGGTAGATACACAATGGAATACTATGTAGTCTTTAGGAAATATGGAGTCATAAAATTTGCATATTTATGAGTGAATATGGAAACTTTTGCTGAGTAATATGTGCCAGAATTAATTGGATATACATAGAATAATCTCACTCATTTGGGGGACATAAGAAAAACAACTATATTAGGGTAATAATACTCAGAAACAGTATACATAAATGTCAGGAGGTTCAGAGAAGGATGGAAAGTTTACCAGAAATAGCCGTAAGTATAGCTAGAGTAGAAAAGGGTCTACTATGAAAATGGTTTTTGGAACTGATAACTCAGGACAAGAACTCAGAGCTGAGAGTTAAGAAACAGCCAAAGTGTCTCTCCATTAACAATACTGCAAATTACTGTGTCAAAAAGGAGAAAAAGAGGAAGAGGCTGAGTGGAAGAGAGGGAGAGTAAAGGAAGCAATTTGTCTGCCCTACAGCAAGGTATGGGTGAGGGGATGGGCATGACAGATAAATGGAGAACTTTCTGAAAGGAGCACTGATTTAGGATGGTGTACATTGTATGAATGAAACCCAACAACAATAATTTTATAACCACAGTGTTTAAATAAATTGATTTAAAATATATATTTTTTCATTTATTATATTCTTAAAACTAACCTAATTTAATTATCATACAATTATAATGGAATGTAGAACGTAAATTAAATGTTGAAAAACTTTGTCGAATTCTTTAGAAATTGAGATATCTGACGACGGATCTATTCCCTTTCTGGGAGCTGGGAGTTTCAGTAGTTGGGGCTCGGCAGGCCCCTACCATGTGGCGGGGGACCTGCTTAACCAGGCCTAGGGGGGGTGCAGGACGGGGGCGACCCCAGCACCCTTCTGCCGCCTTGCTCCAGATATCCTCGGCTTCCCTGGGCCACAGGCCTGGGCAGGCCACCGAGGTGGGACCCTGGTGGGGCTCAAAGGTAGCCTGGGCTTTTCCCCCATTCTCTACCAGGGTCCTTTGGGTGGGTCTGGGTGGGGATGCTGAACTTCCAGCCTCCAGCAACACGACAGATCTATTCCCTTTCTGGGAGCTGGGAGTTTCAACAGCATGTGTCTCCTTCGGTCACACTACTCAATTTTACTTAGGCAGTCTCTGGCAAGAACTTATGAGTTTACATGTTCAAAACCGCGGGTGCTATCGCCCCCACGCGCACAATACATATTAACAATTTATCCCATTTTTGAATGTATGTATTGTGTATGTAGAAATTCCATCTGGTATTCTGCACTTTCGCACACTCCTTTAATGCAGTACTCCCCATTTATCCTCCTTCAACTTCTGTACTGTATATTTCCCAACTATTTCAAAAGACATAAGATGTACACATATGGCTTTGAATATTTTACATCTTTTTTCGTTGACAGCTAAATCTTACTAAATATTCTCTTAAATAATGTATATTTTCCCCACTTTTTATCTATTCTTCTCTTTGTGAACTTTTCAACAAGTATCCTTCGGTGAATGAATCCCTCAGTTTAATTCTTATTTTTAACCATGTCATGGGAAGTTTTATACATGCTTTTGCATCCCCCATATGGGCTTATAAAGCCATGTGGCGTTGTTCCTTGTTTGCATTGGCACATCAAAATGGAAAATATCTACACACAAATAAATTCTTATGTAATAGAGATTGGACACCCAAGTCTTGTAGTGCAATGGGACCTTACACCCTGAACATTGGCATAATGACCTGGCACAGGCCTCCATAAATTGGGCACTCTCCATTCACCCCTGAACCTGGGAAGCTATCTAGGAAACATCCAAGTTTCCTTACAACAACACCTGAAAGCGATTTTCTATAAGGGAAGACCCTACCGCTGCTTTGATATCGATCTACTCACAAGAGACTTCCCTTAACGCTTAGAAGACTTAAGAACATCAACGACCTGCATACTGGACAGGGCTTTCTGCAATGCCCTTCAATTGTAAGGTGAAGTGAAAGGATGCTCTGCACCATCCTAACTGCAATATAGGATATGCAGATTCCAGGATCTTTAACACAGAAACATGATACCAGAAACTGAGACAGCGTGGAAAGTAAAAATGAGTTGGCATTACAGACAATGATTTGGATTGAGTAACCTAGTTTTCCTGGAACCTAGAGCTGGTCTTAAGCCAGAAAACTTCAGGTGTTTGGTCCCCTTGTATTCAGGCCGAGGATTTTCCTTTCCATGCCCCCCATATTTTGGTGGGCTGATGCAAACCAGTATTGCCACTCTAATGCCGTTTTTACTGTATTCCTTTAAAAGAAAAACCCACTTTTGAGGCTAACTTAAACTAATATGCACATACATGGAAATGTAAAGAAGTACTATGCCTTCAATATATAAGAAGATACATAAAGTTTTATGGCTTTGAAACACTTTATATGCTGCTAGGAAATATGTATCACAATCCGGGGACTGAGGGGCAAAGTAATTATGCATGGATTCTGTTTTATTTTTCTTAATATTCTTTGGCTGAAAATTCAATGTTAAGACATCAGCAAGGGGACTTATGTGAATTCTGTTTATGGGTGATTGTCCTTCCACTGTAACTTTACCTTGTCCTCTTTCTTTGCATGTTTGTTCTCAAAATTAAAAAAATAAAAGTTAAAAAAAAAGAAATTGAGATATCTAATTTAAGAATTATCCAACATACTTCACTTAAAGATCCAAGATAAATAAAATACTAATTTCATCCAAATTAAGGGGAAAATGCTCAAATCATCTTCATTATATATTGGAAATGTAATGGTATGAGCCACACTCAGCATTGCTTAGGGATCATTCCTGAGACAACATGAAAGATCATTTTCAGTTTCAGGGATTGAACTAAAGTGGGCTAATTGCAAGACGGATAACCTTGTACTCTTCCCTCCTCTTGTCCCTGTATTATCTTTTTAATAAACCAATATATGGAATTGTTTAAATATGTATAAGAAAATGGATTTCTCTCTAGTGGTGGACAATTTATTAGTGATTTTCCAAAGAACAGAGTTGTAGTAAGAGAGGTACAAGTGATTCAAATTATGTACAAGAACAGCTTTGGAGGTGATGTGTTTGTTCATGTTTATGTTTTCACAACAGCACATATATCACAGTACATAAATTGTACACTTTTATTATGTGTAATTAATTGCTGATTTTTTTCATTGCAGTGTTAAAGAAAATGAACTAAATAACTTGATTCTTACAGTCCTTTTTTCTCTTAAGACACAAGAGACTTAAAAGCCTTTGTTAGTTGTTTGCCTTTGCCAAAAAAAAAAAAAATTACTCCCAAAGATTCATTAGCGACTTTTGAATGTAAATCTCTAAGGACCTTTTGTTTATTCAATAAGTTGAATAAGTCAAGGCTCTACTGTTCAAACCTCTGACCCTGTCCAGCTTTTTCAAAGAAGAAAATTTTCCATACCCCACTATCATGAAGATCACTTTCTCCTATCCAGTGTTAAAATATGCAAGAAAATACTTCTTAGATCTTTCATGTGAATGTCAATTAGTTGTAGAAAGTAATTTTAGAGAAACCTCTATGTTTAAATAATCTGATAGTATAAAAATGATCGCATGAACAAAATGATAAGATTTCACATAAAATAGTCACCAACATAACATTTTATTTTAAGAACTGTTTTTAAACTACTTGAAGTTATGATTGACCGAGAGAAAAGTAAGTATGATATGTTTTTCAATTTATAGTATTTCCCTTTGTAAAATATTAGCCACAATTTATCAAGAAGAAATATATAACCAATAAAATAGCTTTGATAATTACAACTAGGTATTTTATAAAAATTAAAATTTTATTAAATTTCACAATGTGAACAGATATAGATACAGATAAAAATAGTAAATAATAACTACCTATAAATTGTATAAGAATTAATTACAAAATGGAAAATGAAGTATCCATGTGTGTGTATTTCTTTTCAACAGCCATATCTGTAACATCACTCATTAGAAATCTCCATTCAATTATTTCTTAAAAACTAAACAGAACGATATTGTTATAAGTTATTTTCAATTTATTTATTAAATTAGGCTATGGTTTACTTTTAATATATAAAAACATTTTTAAAGTTAGTAATGCCCCAACTCTTTGAGCTAAGGTTAATACATGATGTATATGCCACATGAAAAATAAATAAAAAGAATCAGTAGAGTACACCAATATTTTCCATTGCTTTTAAATTTAATTAAACTACATATCTGTGTAAATATGTAAATATATTTATATATTGTACAACTCCATTGTTTTCTTTTTTTAAGGTTTTATTTTCCCAGCAAACCATTATTCTACCTCTCTTGTGTATTGATTATTACTATCTTGTGTTTTTATCCATATGAATTAGGCAAACTATTAGATAAGTTTTTAATGAATAAAATATTTTTAAATTATTACAACAGATTGGACCCAAATGACAGTTTCAAAGAGAATTCTTCAAATTCTAATATAAAAGAATCACCAATGAGAAATTAGTTGAAATTTCAAAGGATGAACATAAAATCTAATCAAAATTAAAGGTTGAATTTTGAAACATTTTAATATAACCTTAAGATGGAAGAATTGGGTAGAGTCAATGACATTTTTGCTATTTAAAATGATATCAAGTTGCCAGAGTAATTGTTTGAAGTAGAATAAATTAAACTATGAAAAGCATTGTTGTGATAAAGTTGATTGAATTATATTTTATCAGACAATAGAATCTAATAATCTCTGAATAATTTGGTATGCAGATTGAAAAGAAATCATCGGTGATGAAAAATTACACAATAACAACCTTCATACTTCTGGGACTAACAGATGATCCTAAGCTGCAAGTTCCAATTTTTATCTTTCTATTTCTCACCTACATGATGAGTGTAACTGGAAACCTGACCATCATCACACTCACTTCTGTGGATCCTCACCTTAAAACACCTATGTACTATTTTTTACAAAATTTCTCCTTATTAGAAATCTCCTTCATGACAGCCTGTATTCCCAGATACTTGTATAGCATAGCAACAGGTGACAGGGCTATTACCTACAATTCTTGTATCACTGAAATGATTCTTACTGACCTCTTTGCTGTTACAGAATTTTATCTGCTTGCTGCCATGTCCTATGACCGTTATGTGGCCATCTGCAAACCCCTGCATTATGTGAATATCATGAGTCGCAAAGTTTGTAGGAGATTAGTATTTTGTTGTTGGTTGTCTGGGTTGCTGGTCATAATTCCCCCACTTATTTTTGGATTAAATCTTAAATTCTGTGACGCAAATGTCATTGATCATTTTGTCTGTGATGCTTCTCCCTTTCTAAAGATATCATGTTCAGACACATGGGTCATAGAAACAACTGTTTTAATTTGTGCAGTGGTGACCCTCGTAGTGACCCTTCTTTGTGTAGTTTTGTCCTATACTTATATTATCAAGACAATATTAAGATTTCCATCTGTCCAGCAAAGAAAAAAGGCCTTTTCCACCTGTTCTTCCCATATGATTGTGGTTTCCCTCACCTATGGAAGTTGTATCTTCATTTACATGAATCCTGCTGCAAAGGACAATGTGACCATAAATAAGGTAGTTTCATTACTTATTTCTTCCATTTCACCTATGCTAAATCCACTTATATATACACTGAGAAATCAGCAAGTGAAGAAAGCCTTCAATGACTCAATAAAAAGAGTTGTAGCATTAATAAAGAGGTAAATAAAATAGTAGTCCTAAAACAAGAAAACTGGATATTAGCTCATGCGTTAAAGATTATATTTCTTATCTCTTAATAATATATATTGTTCTATTTCCATTCTTCTATAATTTACTATAATTTCTATAATTTAATATAATTGACTATTCAGTAATTTCTTATGCTGTACATTCTTAGCCTATGAAGACATGTTTCAATAAAAAGTATGTAAAAATATCTCAATTTTTTCATAAATAAATAATACCCTATAAAATTAAGATTAACTTTAAGATAGAAGAACGTTTTTAATGTATTGTATAAAATGTCTGCTTACGGGGCCCGGGAGATAGCATTGAGGTAAGGCGTTTGCCTTTCATGCAAAAGGTCATCGGTTCGAATCCCGGTGCCCCATATGGTCCCCCGTGCCTGCCAGGAACAATTTCTGAGCATGGAACCAGGAGTAACCCCTGAGCACTGCCGGGTGTGACCCAAAAACCACAAAAAATGTCTCCTTACTTGTTTTCTTATTCGTAAAATTATTCAAATAAGTATAAATTGAATATGATATTATTGAACATAATAAATGAAATTATGATGTAAAAATACACGGACAGCTGTAAGAGAAAAACATAACAGTACAATGGTAAGGCATTTGCCTCACATGCTATATATAGTACCATATATGGTCACCAAAGAGCTGTCAGGAGTAGTCTCTGAAATCATATCCAGGTGTAAGTCTTAGTATTGATGCAATACAAGGGAAGAGCCATATAGCTGAAAATGAAGGTCAATATGCAATGAGTTACACTGTATTAGTTTCCTCTATGATAAGATTTCAGGTAAAACACAGAATAAAAGATGGAAAGAGGCAAGTTTCTAAATTATAGGTTACTGTGTTTGGGTTTATATTCCCTTAACAATACATGTCAGAATCCAATTATAGAAAGCACATATAACTGTTAGAATAAATAAAAATCCAGCATTGTAAGTGTAAATTATTTTGGGGAGGATAAGGATTGTCTACTTTCATGAGAAGAATGTTTTACCTTTTCTTGGACTATGAACAGGTAGTGGAAGCCACAGTTTCTTTATCTAAAAGCAACATTTACAATCCAGATATTATTAAAAATCTTCCATAACTACAAGAAAAATTTTGCATCGAAATGTACCTCTATGGAATTTAAGGAATACATAATACTGTAAAGAAAAGATATGTCTAAATGCAGCATATGATGCAAGCAAAACTTTGCTCAAAAAAGTTCATCTAAAATTTATTTATTATTTTTTAAAAGGATAAGTACTTTTAGCAATTCATTATAACAATTTTTAGATTCAGTGGTTAAGACACTTGCTTTGCACAAAGCCTAATCTGTTGTTTTTTTTTTTTTTTAGGGGGGGACTGTTTGTGGCCCTCTGAACACTGCCAAGAGAGTTTCCTAAGAACAAAACCAAGTGTAAGCTCCAAAAACCAATAGCTTAATCCAAAGCAAAATAATCTTCTAGCTTTGATCTGTTGGAATGCAGCAGATTAGTACATCAATATATAAATATTAACACTATGTGCAGCCATGCTATATAAATTTTATTTTTAAGAATTAATAAAAATTAGATATGCAGAGCTAGCAAGAACAAAGTGAGAGGTCACCACAATAGAAGAAAGCATGCAAGTAAATAATTCTACAACCTATAAAATTAGGTCAAAATAGTTGAACATATATTTAATAAATAATAGTTAATTAAAGAAATTCAAGTAATACATATAGACGTTTACTATTTTAGATTCAATGTAATTAATATTTTGTTCAATAAAATTTTTGGCCACATCTGTTGACACTCAAGGGTCACTCCTGGTTATGGACATAGAAATATCTCTTGGCTTGGAAGGACCATATGGGATACTGGAGTATCGAACCTTGGCTCTTCCTAGGCTAGCACTTGCAAGGCAGATGCCTTAACTCTAGTGCCACTATGCCAGCCCCTATTTTTCAGAAACTTCAATAAATATAGAAAGTAAAATGTAAAGAAGAAATTAAGTTTTCTTAATTTTTGTATTGCTAAATCAGTTCAAATTAAATAACCTAATTTTTTTCTTTATATTGGACCCCAAGAGACTTATTAACACATCAGATAAAATCTTTTTCTTTTTTTTTTTTTTTTTTTTTTTGGTTTTTGGGTCACACCCAGCAGTGCTCAGGGGTTACTCCTGGCTCCATGCTCAGAAATTGCTCCTGGCAGGCACGGGGGACCATATGGTGCACCGGGATTTGAACCCATGACCTTTTGCATGAAAGGCAAATGCTTACCTCCATGCTATCTCCCGGGCCCCTGATAAAATCTTAAACAAATTTCCTAATAGAAATAGGTAGTCCATCTCAAATAAAAATTAATGAAATAGGATTATATTATGGGACAACAGAATACCTTAATGGTATCCTTTTAAGCAAGATATCATAAATTTGATCACTTCCACCATCATGTTAAATGGGTTTCAGTAGTGCCATTAGGGATATCTGATTTTACAGCAAAATATTCAATGAGTAGTGCAAGAAATTATGTAAGGAATACAATCCAAATAAAGTATGTGTGATTCACAGTCATGTATTTGTGTCCTGCATCATAAAACAAAGAAAAAGGAAAAATTAAAATACACGAGATAGAATAGGTGTATTTTGCCATTCAAAGTTTAATTATACACATTTAGTGATAGATAAATACTAAATGGATGACTTTGATTGTGAAGATAAAGATTTATGAAAGATATCATAAAGCTACAGAGAAGTATATACAGATATATATTACATATATTCAAATAAATAAAATATAGTTAATTTTTGTGTGTCAGTAAATTAAGGAAAGTATATATCACATATACTTCGATTAATATAACAAACTATTAGTGGGTAAATACCAGTAAATCTAAACTATAATAGAATGATAATAAAATAAACTAATAAAATTAGTTAAAACTCTCTAAGGTAATATACTGAACAAATTACATATTAAATAACAAAATGACTACACTAATATTGAACAAAATCATGAGAATAGATAAGGAAATTCATTTGTATCACTGGTATCTAAAAGTCATTGTCATTATTGATTTAACCAGCATCTCTAGTGGGGACGAATTCCTTCACGAGAGAAAAGTGGGCACACGAAAAGATGGATATGAAATATGAGATAATGAGACCACACAAAATATATTCTATGGTAATCTGCTTCTGCAATAGATTTAGAAAAATTAAATTTTCAGGCTAATGACATTTAAGCACAACTCTGGTATGCAAATTATTTCCTCGAAAACAAAGGGTAGAAAATCTAAGGTAAAGGAAGACAATGTTAGCAGGCCCTAGAATATACATATCAAAAACTAGCCCATATAGGTGAAAGGATTCCCTAGCTAAGAGATAAAGAAGTGACATAAGGGGGTATTCCGGTTTAGAAAGAAGATTCTTATAACAAAGAGTAACTGATTTTACTACAATTTTGCAGCCTGCTGAAGTAAAATGCAAGAAAGATAGGAGCTGTTTGTTTACTATCAAAAAGTAAACAACAGAAAAACAGGTAGCAGGTAACTGGATGAACTAGTCTTTGAGTTGTAAATATACTTAGCCAGTGGGGAACTTTAGCACATTTTGGTACTGAAATTTCTCTGACTGCACATTGTCTGAAGCGGAATTTTGGTCTGTAGTTTTGCAAGAGAGACAAAGCCAAAAGAAAAGAAAAGAGATATCAGCGTATCATATGTAACAGAAATATAGCCAGTGATCCACGGAGGGGTTATGATTAATACCACCAATTGGCCTGCTGGCCAAAGTATTTCTTGGGGGAATTTCAGCTCACTGCACCAGGAAAGCCAATAGACATGTCTGATAGGCTAGCTACCCTATAATGGAGACATCCATGCTGCAAGCCATGGCAGCAATAAATCCTAAAACAAAACATATAAATATGACTGCCACCACTCTGGCCCATACTAGACCATTTTTTATATGAAATTCTGACCCCTGTACTTCTATTTTCTTTGAAGAACTATTCTAATCATTTCTGACAGAACATCTACAGGTTAATTAATTTTGTCAATTTGTGTCTAAGAAAAATGTTAGAGGTATTACATTTCTGAAAGCCACTTTCACTGAATTAGAGATTTTTTTTCAACAGGTTGTTGCTGCAGTAATTTTAAGGGAACATCTGACAGCATTGAGAATGCATATCCAAGCTTATACTTGTCAGTGATGAATAACCATAAGATGGTGGAAGCAAACAGGATTTCCTGTGTGCAAAGTCATGCTCTTTCAATTCAGCACTCATCTAACATTTAAATATTTTATTCAACTAACTGGTGGTCCTGGGCATAGACAGGATGCTACATGTGCAGCCTGGGGAAAGGTATAATCTAGATCATAAAGAATTGCACTGAGCAATGCTGAACCCTCCTGTTCCACACAGTCTACATAGGTGTGTTCTCATTCTGTGAGTAATTAATTTCAATCTTTAATTGTTCTGGTAGAATTGTGGTTTTAGTAGATCAAGCTGAAGACAGGAGATGCACCTCAATCTGAGGGACTCTTGCAGAAGCGAGGGAGACTTAAAGCCTCTGCTCACCTGAAACAACCCAGAGATCTAGGAAGAGATTATAAAACTCAAGCCAAAGAGATATAACACATTCATAATCATTCCCCATAAGAGAATATATAAGAACTCATACCTGGACTCATCTAAGTAAGTAAAATCTTAAAATCATAAAATGGAGCTTCACTTCTAAAATTTGAACATTTTGATTACTAAGATTTTGGAGCAAGGGGTCCGGGAGATAGCATGGAAGTAAGGCGTTTACCTTTCATGCAAAAGGTCATCGGTTCGAATCCTGGTGCCCCATATGGTCCCCCGTGCCTGCCAGGAGCAATTTCTGAGCATGGAGCCAGGAATAACCCCTGAGCACTGGCGGGTGTGACCCAAAAAAAAAAATATTTTGGAGCAAATTGAAGCTTTTGATTCTTAATTAAGGAGCCAATGAGGGGCCGGGTGGTGGCGCTGGAAGTAAGGTGCCTGCCTTGCCTGCGCTAGCCTAGG